>JACGWL010000760.1:0-16543 GCA_034509725.1 Sesamum angolense
CCAAAATAAAGTTTGCCTCACCAAGATTTCATATCAAAGTGACTACTAAGCATATTTTTTGTCTCTTTAATAACATGCAAAGTAGATGCAAAGATCAACAAATTATCCACATAGAGGCAAACAATTACATGTGCATTATTCCAAGACTTATGATAGATGCACGCGTCACACTCATTTTGGTATAAAAATCATCTCAATCATGCAGGAATCAAAATTTTCATACTATTGCTTAGGTGCCTGTTTTAAGCCATATAGGGATTTTGTTAATCTACACACCTTGCTTTCTTGGCCTGCTTCCACAAAACCGTCGGGTTGGTCCATATAAATTTCTTCATTTAAGTCTCCATTTAAAAATGCAGTTTTTACATCCATTTGATGAATATGCGAACAAATATTGCAGCAATGGCAATTAAAAGTCTAATGGATGTCACTCTAGTTACCGGAAAATATGTATCAAAAAATTCTAGGCCTTCAAGTTGCTTGAAACCTTTAGCAACTAGTCTAGCTTTGAATTTATCAATCGAACCATCCGGCTTTAATTTTTTTCTGAGGAGCCACTTACACCCATTGTTTTACAACCCAGTGGTAAATCCACTAGCTTTCAAGTTTTATTAGAAACTAGAGATTCCATATCATCATTCACAACTTCTTTCCAAAAAATAGCATCAGGTGATGAAAGAGCTTCTCTCAAAGTAAGAGGGTCATTTTCAATATTAAAACATAAAAATCAGGACCAAAATCTTTTTGTACTCTAGCTCTTTTACTCCTTCTTAATACAAGATCATTTCCTCATTTTCCAAAACTAAAGTTGAAGAGCTAGGCACAGATAAAATATTTTTCAATATTTTGACCCCACTATTTTTAGAATTAAATGGAAATTTTTCTTCATGAAATATAGCATCACCTGACTCCATAATCACATTATTTTCATATTTAAAAACCTGTATGTTGTACTATTAGAAGCATAATCAAGAAAAACACAAGTTGTAACTTTTACTCCCAATTTAGGAATTTTAGGAATTGTTAGCCTCACATAGACCAAACAACCCACTCTAAGATATCCCAATTTTGGCTTATAACATCTCCACACCTCAAAAGGTGTTAATTTGATTTTTTTATGTGGCATTCTATTCAACATATAACAAGCTGTTAAGATAGCTTCACCCCAAAGATTTGTAGGTGCACATGATTCAATAAGCATGTCATTTGTCAAATCAACCAACGTTTTTTTTTTCTTTCAGCTACACCATTAGATGCAGGAGAATATGGTGGAGTAACTTCATGAATTATTCCCAATGATGCAACAAAAGAATTAAATTCATTTGACTCTTATTCTCGGTCTCTATCGCTTCTAATTCCTTTTAATTTCTTACCGAATTGATTTTTAACTTCATGGAGATAATCTTTAAACTTTTCAAAAGCATCACTTTTATTTTTCATCGAATAAACGTAAGTATATTTAGAAAAAAAAACATCAATAAAAGTGATAAAATAACGATTTCCTCCACGAGTTAAAATTCCTTCAAGTTCACAAATATCAGTGTGAATTAATTCTAGCAATTCGGTTTTTCTTTCAACACTTGGATGAGGCCTTTTTGTGATCTTGGCTTTGCTACAAGATTCACATTTCTCAAAATTCTTTTTATCATTGGGATTAATCCTAAAGTACTCATGATTCTCACATAACGACTATTAATATGACATAAACGAGCATGCCAACAATTAACAACAGAGAGCATATAAACAGAAGTAGAAGATATTTTATTCATCTCAACATTCAATTTAAACATCCCATCACATGCACACCCCTTACCCACAAAAATACCTTTTTTGGTAATTACATATTGATCAGATTCCATAATCTGTTTGAAGCCTGCCTTGTTGAGCAGAAAACTTGACATCAAATTTTTCCTCATGGAAGGAGTATACAACACATCTTTCAAGGTTAATACCCTTCATGAGGTAAAATTCAACTCAACTTCTCCAATTCCAAGCTTGGGTGGTATGAGAATCACCAAGCGTAATAGTTCTTGGCTCATATGTATGTCTGTTATCATTGCCACAAATGGCTCCTCAATCATATTAGCTTGCGGAACAGGCACATATTTTCTAAATTTGCAAAATCGAGCAATATGCCCACTCTTGCCACAGACCTAACATACTTTTGGATTTTGATCTTGTGCTTGGGCATTCCCATTATTTTTCTTGGGAAAGTTTACCATAATTTTTCTTAAAAATTTTCTTTTTTGGCTTCAAATAGGTATTTCTGTGAGAGTTGGGTGCAACATTATTTGATGAAATTAAATTTACCTTTGTTGTGATGGGTTGTGCACTGCTCTCAGGTGACTGCATAAGTGCATCTTGGCCCCTTGCCTCTTCTTCCATGCGGATTCGCATTATCAACATTTCAAGCGTCGTTTCCTTTTGCTTGTGGCGCATTGTTTTCTGAAATTTCTTCCAAGAAGGTGGAAGTTTGTCAATGATGCCACAAACAACAAGGTTGTCTCCAATTTTAATGTCCTCCGACCTGAGCTCTCCAACAATCATAATAAAATCTTGAGTTCGGTTTGCCATTGATTTGTTATCCACTATTTGGAATCGAAAAAATCTGCTAGCAGCATATTTTTTTGCTCCTGCCTCTTCGGGATAATATTTACTCTGCAATGCTTTCCAAATTTTCTTTGCAGTAGAGTATGTTCTATCATAATAATCATAAAAATTATTAGATAGACAGTTGAGAAGATACTACTGACATTTGAATGCATCATTGTTGTAGTTCTCTACTTTCTCTTGGTGGATCGCATACTCATCATCATTCATGTTAGTGTCATCGACCTTGTTCGGTTTTTTTTGAGAATATAGGAAACCTTGAGAAGGCTTAGGTAAAAAAGTACTTTACCCTTCCATCTCTTGAAATGGGTACCATTGAAATGAAATGGTTTGTTGAGATCTCCCACACCGACATCCGTTGATTTTTCAACTGTAGCCATATGAATCTCCTTAAAATTATTGTAGAAATAACAATTTACAGTTGAAAGTTAAACAAAAAACTTTAGGCTGAGGCGCGGATATCTCGCTCTCTTTAAGGAGATTCAAACCCACTGTAGCAGACTTCTCACTGGTCTAGCAGTATCACTCTTGACTTGTCTCCTCCAGGATACAGCAGCCCGATAACATCGTACAACTCTAACTCACTCTGGACAAGAAGTAGAGTCCAAAGCTCCACAAAAAAAGAACACCCTCCAACAACTAATATAACTCTCTCTTATAAAAATACTTGCATGTAGTATATGTGTATATGTGTATATATGTGTCAAAACAAGTAGAATGAACCCCCTTTTATAGGTGTAGAAACCATCCACCATTTTAATGTGAATCAGTGGACAATAATATGGTAGATAATGGTGGTAAATAGCTAGTAATGTGCATGAACATGGTGTAGTAGTGGGTGATGTATTGAAAGAGAAAGGTTACAAAAATGATGACCATAATCATCCACCAACACACCACTAACTTCAACATATATGGGAGGAATATGTAGAGACATACATTTTAATTTAAATATTAAAATGTAATATATCTATACTAATATAAAAAAGAAACTCCTTATACACTCACAAATGAAAGTTACGTGACACCGCCACACCATTTTTTTGAAATACCAAAATTAGCCTTTTTATTATCTAATCTATTTGTCTGTATCCATATCATCTATTTTATATCTGAACTATATTAAAAAGAAAATGGCATTGAACTAATAATATAACTAACTTATTCAAGTTATTAAATGTTATTTTAACTGATAAATTAATTTCTTTTCTTTTCTTTCTTTTTTCTTTTTAAATTTAATATATTCATTTATATATTTTACTCTTACATAATATATTTTAAAGTGTGAAAAATAATTTATTATATGCATGCAGGGACGGCGTGCCACAACAGCTAGTATTATATATATACTAACAGGTGTAATTTCTCAAACCATAAGAGGTCTATGATAATTACACCAAATTTTAAGGAAAGGGAGTGTAACTATCCCTTATAATTAAAAATTAAAAATATTCAACTATTAGTTTCACTAAAAGTATATATGTTACAAAATAATTTTTTTATTAATAACATATTTATAGTGATATTTTAGTGAAATCATATTTTGTTACGTTAAATTTGTTATTAGTCGTTTATAGTGACAATTTTATATATATTCTTGTAATTAATAATTGTATATTGTCAGATATGTTTTATAAAATCTTTGAAATTATGATCATTAATTTAATATATTAACACTATGAATATCCAGTTGCGGTGTTTGTATTTGGTCAATGACAAGAATTAGGTATTAATCTTTGTACTAATATTTTTTACAGAATTAATTGAGGGGTAATGATGCATGCCAACGCATTAAATTAACTTAAAAGGTACTTTTAAGAATTTATAGACATATAAAATTTTATGTCCAATTGAATAATGACAAGCATAAAATAATATATTAATTATTAATTATTATTTATATTTTAAAATTTACTAAATTAATTTCAAGTATAAATAGTCATTTTAATTGATATTTTGATATATGTTTTGTCATCAAATTAATGGCTGACAAGTGACAAAATAAAGTGTTCCGATCAATCAAATCACGCTTTGCAGTCAAAGATTTTAACCCATCAGACCACGCCATGTGGAGCAATTGGATGTATGCTCCAATCAAATCAAGACAAATATTTGTGATATTTATCTCTTAAAAAATACAATATTAAGGCTAAAATGCATAAAATCCCCGTTTTAAAAAGTCCGCTAAAAACCCCCATCTGTTTTAAAAATAGGCTAGAAACCCCCCTGTGTTTTTTTAAATGTAACTCAATCGCCCCTTTCCATTAAATATAACTAACGGCGTTAATTTTTTTATAAAATGATCGTTATACCCTTATTTAATATATATTATTTTTTTATTTTAGTAACCGTTGGATTTTCATTGATCAAATAATGACCGTTAGATCTAATGAATTAATCTCAACCCTTAGATTTAAAAAAAAATGAAAGGTTTGGATTCAACAAATTATTTAATTTATATTATATATAAATAATTATAATATAAAAAAAATTATTACAAAAAAAAAAAAAAAACTAACTACTCAACCCCACCCACACCCCACCCCTGCTACCTACCCCCTCCCAATCACCCCCCCCAACCCTCCTCCTCCTCCACCCCACGCCCACGCCCACGCCGTACCAGATGGGGGGGGGGGGGGGGGGCGGAGCAGGGGCGGCGCCCCCGCAGATGGGGGCGACGGCCTGGCGACGTCATCAAATCTGCGCGACGTCGTAAGTGACGAAGGGCGACGGCGTCGCTGTCGCCCATGGTCTGGGCGGCGACGACGTCGTCGCCCTACTGTCCCCAATATTTTTTTAATTTTTTAAATTAATTTAATTATATATTAAATATTTTAGTTAATTAAGAATAATTTTAAATAATTAAGAATAAATTTAGTTTATATTTAAATTAATTTAAATATATAATTAATTAAGAATAATTTTAAATTATTATTGTACTTAAATTTATTTAAATATATATTTTACTTAATTAAAAAGAATTTTAAATATATAATTAATTAAGAAAAATTTTTAAATTTTGAATTTTAAAATAACTAAAACATCATATTAATTATACAAGTAGTTCATTGAAATATTTTTAAATATAATTAAAGAAAGTTTTAAATTTTAGTTTTAATAATTATTTTAAATTTAAGTTAAATTTATTTAAATATTTTAATTAAATAATAATTTAAATTATTAATATTATATCATTTTTATGATTATTAATATTTGTATTTTTAGAGGAGAGAAAATAAAAAAAAATAAAAAGTCATTTTGACTATAGTAATTTTAGATACAATATAAGGGTATTTTAGTCAATTAAAAACCCTAAAAATGTCAAAATCCGCAAAAAATCAAGCCCAAACGCACTTCAGGCGCGTGTATCTCACCTTCCGTTAATTTATAACAGAATGGAGGTTTTTTGCTGAGTTTATTAAAACACAGGGGGACTTTTAGCTATTTTTAAAACATGGGGGGGGGGTTTAGCTTTTTCAACAAAACACAGGGGGGTAAAATGCATTTTAGCCCAAATATTAAAGAGATGATGTCAAATTGACCAATCATGTCATTCCAAATATATGATGTATTTATCTCTTTAAATTAAATTATAAAGAGATAATACAAAAAACGTTTAGGTGTATAATAACTCTACCTATTTAACACCTATATAAAGGAATCCCTGTAGCTCATTCAAAACACACAGAGCTCGAGAACAAAGAGTAAAACAAGGGAAGAACGTAAATAAGTCCATCTATGCAATTCCTCAAGTGCAAGAATATTCAAAGGCATTCAACGCGGAGATCGACTTTTCATCAAATGTGCACCACAAATTATAGCATTTAATTCGTAATTATATGCACTAAGCCCTCGAATTAACGTTATAAATAAATATCATCTCTAGAAGATCCAAGTGACGAATCCACTTACAAATTATCAAATTTCAAGTCAAGACTATACCATTTAATTCGAGATTACAGGCGTGAGCCCTCGAATTAACGTTATAGAAATTCAAATTCAAGTCAAGGGAATATCTACAAGAAAATTTTACTTCTAAATTTGTCAAATATATTCTTGAAGAAAAGAATCAGATGATCAATTAGAGATGGTACCCACTTTTACCTATCAAATATATATTTATATTTGTGATAATTTTCTTATATTTTAGTTTTCAAACACGATAAAATTAGCGCTCACAATATTTTTTTTTTTATTTTAGAATGTCAGAAAGTAAAATATGGATAGTAATGTTTTTAAGATTTTATTGTTTAGATTAAACTGTTATGGTTGAAGTTACTAAGTGAGAATTATAATGTCAATTATCACATTAATTACTCTAAATGAAAATGCCTTTCTAAAAAAAACCCATTTAAGAAAATAGATGAATTATTATTATTATTATTATTATTATTATTATTATTATTATTATTATTATTTTGGGAACAAGCGGCCTAAGGTTTAGTATAATTACAAATATCTAGTTTTCAAAATTATAAATACTTATGATGTTTGATGAAATTCTATAATTCTTGGATGGATGTTTAAAATTGTCGATTTTATCCTTATTGCATTTTTTTAAAAAATAAAAAAATATAAAAAATCAAACGGGATCAATAGAAAAATCTAAAAAATTATGAAAAAGTTATCCATTTACTCCATAATTTTTTTAAATATAAATAAATTAATAATTTATAATCCATAAGGGCATTTTAGTCAGTTTAACACAAAAAATGAATGAAAACCTAATGGAGACTAACGAACCAGACTAATTATTAGATGACTGTCAAAATCAATAGAAGATTGATAATATTTAAATAATAAGGGGTACTTGTAATTATTTTTTTAACCTTAGGGAGCTCATTGTAATTTATCAATTTTATATTTTGGGAGTATTTTTTAGTTAGAAGCTCGAGCAATAAATCTTAGATAGATTGACTAGCTATTAATTACTTTAATTTGTTAGTTAACAATTAATAATGTATCATTTATACGGTCGTGATTCGATTTTAGTATCATGTACGTTATGTCAATTTCTTAAAACTTCATAGTTTGACCGAATATTTTGATAATTGTCGACAATTGTTGGATGGTATGCACACGGCTAAGCATCGGGTGCCGGTGCTGGGCACCTTGTGTGCTAGTCGGCTCACGGTTGTGCACAAGGGCGATACCCGATCTATGTGTGTAGTAGACTGATGAAGTGCATGAGAATGAGCAGAGAACGTGCAGAGGTTGACAGGGAGGGCGAGGCTTAGTGCTTGGGCCTGAACCTTGTTCCATTTGTTGTACAAATCAACGAACTCGTGTTGCTCTCCTTGGTGGATTATTATCAGAGCAACCCACTCATCTTCACACACTTCAAAGGCATGGAGTATTTGGTGATGCGGCAAGAAAGGACATGAAAGAAATATAGAGAGAGTCTTTGTGCTGTACTCACTTTTGGTATCATTTGTGTTTTTCGATCACAACCATATACCTATTTATAGGTGTACTCGTCTTTAATAGAACTCCACATGCTACACATACATTTGGAGGACTACATACTCTATCTCAAATAGAATTTATTTAAGAGGAGTTCGTAACACAACATTCGTTCAAGAGACTGCAATCTCTATAGAACTTATTCAAGAGGAGTCCTTATACGAACATTAAGTTGGTAGATCCTATATAGACGTGTATGTGTAAAAATGCAATTTATCCCCCTGTAATATGATAAATAGGAGAAAATTCCCCTGTAAAAAAATAAAATAGCAAATTACCCCTTTATTTAAACCATTGATAGGGGGTAATTTACTTTATTTTTTTAAGCATAGCGGATAATTCGCTAAGGATGTATTTTGGTTTGGATAAAGGATTTGAAATGATTCCATTTGGAAGGAATTTGAAATCCATTTAAATTCATCAAATTTTAGTTCAAAATTAAAATGGAATGATTTGAAATCCTTTGAATTTGGTATTAACCAAAAATGTTTAAAGAATTTGTTATGAAAGAAATGCAACTTAATTATTTTTTCACACAAGAGGTAAATTGCATTTAACTCACGTATATTGGGTTATGGGTCCATAAACCCGACACAGTGTGCAACAAAAATAAATAACTTAATTTTTATACACGTGATGTCTATCTCTTAATTAAAATAGAAAAATGTAATAAGATTTAAAATAAAAATTTAAATACCTTGTCGGCAGGGAATTAATAACGACGGAAAATGTCCATATCAAGTTTTACCCCAATGACAAAAGAAAATCAAGACATGATTTCTTTGACAAATAGACTAAAATAGTAATCCAATAATTCCATAAAACGAATCAACATGGTATCAAAATGCAATTAAGTACCCCACTCCCAATCCAACAAATATTTAAGACAACATTTTGAGGACATTCCCCGAAATCGGACATTGTAGTGTGTGTAATCACACATCTTGATGCCAAACATGTCCTTATATCGAAAATAACACTTCCCTTTTCCCATGTCTACAACTTATTTTGTCCCAATGTCTCTTTTACAATATTGCAAAATATTTTATCTCATATATTATTATTATTATAATCTTATCAAATGAAAAAGACACTGTTTAAGAAAAATATAGCTTATCTTGAAGTCAACCAAAATTAAATTTGAGTTTGAATGAGAAAGATTTAAAAATTCTTGAATGAAACGAAAATAAATTTGGTTTCATATGAAAAATATTTGAAATTCAGTTCGTTTGTTGCAGATTAAAAAAAAAAAAAAAGTTAGAGTTTTAATAGTAATAGTTATGATATAGCAAATTCTACTTTTTGTAAATAAATAAATAAAATTTATTTTTCATAAATACATTACCACTACAAAAAATGCAATATTTAGCAATGACTAATTGCCATGGTTAGAAATAAAATACCCGTAGCAGAAATCACTGACTATGACCATGCAACGATTGTTGGTCGTGGGAGGGTGGCTAAAACATGACAAATAACCTTTTTTTTTGGTGTGTGAGAAAATTATATTTTGCATCGATTTTATTATATCATGGTCAATAAAAATTATTTATCATGATTTTTAATCCATAACTATTAAAATTATGGTCAAAAGTCATTTTTCTAGTGAACACAAATAACTCCTAAGAATAGATCCAAATTCAAAGACAATGTGATAAATGTGTGTGCGCGCGCGCTGGGCGGGGGGCGGGGGGTTGGAAGCCATTCATCTGTCTTGTATTCCAATCTTGTTATTCTTCCTTATAATATTGAAAATGAGTAAATAACCTTCTTATGAAAAAAAATATAGCAATTTATCTGCTATGTTTTTTTAAAATGAAGCAAGTCACCCCCCTGTCTAAGGAGGTGAATCGCTTCTTTTAAAAAACATAGGGGAGGGGTTAAATTATTGCATTTTTAAAAAATTCAGGGGTAAATTGCTAAGTTTTTTCATTGAGAGATAATTTGTCAATTTATATTATCACATGGGGGTAAATTGTAGTTTTTCCTGAAAAATAATCATTATTAATGATTAGCATTGAAAAAAGATTGCGTATAAAATTATCACAGAAAACAATTAGCGACGTATGCATAGTGATGAGCTGATTGTTTATTATATTCGTGTTGTCGCTGCAAATATGTCATTAATTATCTATAGTGACAACATTATATATAAATTTTGCTATATTTTGATAAAATCAAACTTGCTATCACTTAATATATATTTCTGTGATAATTTTATTCTTCGATTTTTATGAAAAATTTATATTTTATTATAGTGTGTAAAGATGCCCTTTTTTTTATTTAAATTTTTATTTTTCATACATATGAATTGGTTTAATCGAAAAAGTTGCAAAAATGGTATGAAATGGAGTAGAGTGCAATAATTACATTGGAATCAACAAATAATAGACAATGTTGAGAGGACATTCCCCAAAATAGGTCTTTGTAGTGTGTGTCTTCGTCACAGGTGTTGATGCCAAACATGTCTTTTCGGAAATATCACTTCCTTTTCCCATCCCACAATCTTTTTCTCCCAAATTTCCTTCATTTTGCATGTCATATTGAAAATATTTAAAAAAAAATCGAATAAAATAAAGTATCAATATTATATTTCTTGTGATATAAAAAAAATTAAAAAAGCCCTCGAGGTTAGAGTTGGTGATACACGCAAGTTAACTGCGATTATGGATCTGAATAGTGCATTTTTTTTTTTATAATTTTGTCGTTCTCTCCAATCTAATATATATAATGTAATAAATTTTACAATAATATATAAATATTTATTAATAATAAAATATTATTATATATATAAATATATTATTATATAATCATATTAATATTTTTAATATAATATTTTTTTAAAATAAATATAATTTACCCCAATGTGATATGTGAAACGGGCAAATACACCCTCGTAAAAAAAAAATTAGCAAATTTTCCCTCTGCGTTTCAAAAAATGAAGTAAATTGGTATTTGCTTTATTTTTTAAAACACATAAAGTAATTTGCTATTTTATTTTTCACATGGATAATTTTGTTAATTTCTATATCACAGAGGGATAAATTACATTTGTCTCATTTGCAGATTACATTACTAAGTAGGCCCAAGTTCATGAAGAAAATGATAGAACTATCCAAATAGCTAGCATATATGTTGAATTTACCCAAGTATTTGTTCCTTCTAAATTTCTGAAGCTCGTTCCCCGCTCGAATATGGAATACTATTCCATAATCGTGTCCGCATCATCTACTTGCTAGCAATGCTGGTTCCCGGACTGAGGGATCGATTACCTCCTCCATGCGTGCCCGCAATTTCTGATAAATTGTATCTGTTGATCCCTGATGTTTTATAAAATTATCACAACAACTATTGGCACATCTGTATTGGTAAAAGTGACGGCAAATATATAATTATTACAACTACGTACATTCATATTATTACTAAATTATCATTATAGATGCATCACTAATTTTTATATTCACAACTTTACTTATACTTCTTGTTACTAATAATGATAATTTTACTTTTACAAGATCAATATCATTATGATCTACTGTATATTTTTATGATAATTATAAATTTGATATTTTTTTGTTAATATTACTTTTTATTGTAGCAATAATACACATATATTATTACAGTAGACCAACATACACATATTGATTTGTTAAGAATAAAAAGCTGTTACATAAACATAGTTTTATTAGCGGATTAGAGCAAGATAAAAATTAAATATCTAGTAAAAAATGCAATTAATATCCACTGGAAATTCTCCTAATTTTATGATATTTGAAGTTTTTAATTTTTTTTTTTGAGTCAGTCTACTGCAATTACATCATAAATTTTAGTTACTAGTATTTATGGCACACACTATATATGCGTAAATTTTACAATAGTATTTAAAATAAAATATTTTTAAAAATATTTATTGTTTAATCACTAGAAGAATTATAGCATTTAACTACGATTAATTGTCATGGTTAATAACAAATAGTCGTAGTAAATAGTTATTGACCAGGACCAAACAATGATTTTTTACCATGATTTTTGTGAGGGTGGCTAAAATATTTGACATGTCTAAAATTTATGGCAAATGTTTTGACTATGATTTTTAGCCATGATAAATAATTTTTTTATTCCAAAATAAGGTATACTTTAAGATCCAGGCCCGAATCATGGACCGACTCGATATATGAACGAAATCAGTCCAGGCCCGAACTAGGCCAGATTGGGCTTATTT
Source organism: Sesamum angolense (assembly GCA_034509725.1). NCBI lineage: Eukaryota > Viridiplantae > Streptophyta > Magnoliopsida > Lamiales > Pedaliaceae > Sesamum > Sesamum angolense. Next base: position 12,296 of record JACGWL010000760.1, read on the forward strand.
ATCTTATTTGGGCTTTTATTGGCGTATCTCAAATTGCAACCAGAGGTGACTGAGGCATATTTATTGTAATTTTTTTTAGCCTAAATATTGAGTAAATAGTGAGCCAAAATTAATGTTGTATTTCCTTTTCATTTCATTTTATTTTATTCACCTTTTATTAATTTTTCCTATAAATATAGACATTTTTGTATTATTTTTATGAATTTATTATTTTTTTTTTGTTTCACACTACAGTTTTTTTAATATGCTCACGAGAACCGCATCCAACGACAACTAGTTAATATATAAAAAAAAGCTCTCCACACTCACAAACAACGGTTAATGACATGACCACTGCATCAATTTTTTGTGAAATAAAAAATATCCAAAATAACTAACTTATTCGACTTTTCAAATTTTACACTAATTGACAACATAATTTTCTTTGTTTAATATAATGTATTGATTTATATATTTTACTCTTATTCATAATATATTTTAAATTATGATAGACAATTTATTATATGCACACAGAAATGACATTCCGCATCGAGCAGTTGTAAAGGAAAAATAATCAAAGATCAAGTAAAAGAAATGCAGCAAAATTGCCAGAAAATTTGAAAAATATCACTTAAAATTGCAAAAAAAAAAGAAGGTGAAATTCATCTATTTGAATTAAGTTAAACTTTCTTGAATAACAAATGGAATTTAATTTCTTGGAAATAGTGATTCCTAAAATTTTGAATAACAAAAATGGTTTAAACCTACATATTTTCTACAAAAATTCATTAACATAAATCTTCACACTCTAAAAGCAAAAAGCATAAGAAAACAACATATCAATTGAGTTTTTAAAATGAAATATAGCAAAATAAAAGAATTAGAAAATTACAATTATATCAATTGTGATAAGCTAAAAATTAAGTAATTAAGCATCATAATTTCTTACAAAATTACTTAGTGGATCAGTGAACAAAATATTGCATTCATGAAGAAAAAATAAACAATACAAACATAGTGATAGAAATATTTCAAAACAAGTATTGAAAAATCAAATAACTCTTAAAGTAAGAAAAATAAATAAAAATTATAAATAGCGCAAAATATTGCCAAATTTATGAGAAGAAACCATATTAAAAAAATTATATATATATATATTAAAAATATAAAGAGAATGAACTCAAACAATATACATAAGCTCTACAACAAAGTAGTTGGTTGTGATTGGAGGATATAAAATAAGCAATCATTACTATATAAATTGAGTAAAAATTTTGTGAAAAATAAAGTGTTTAACTAAAATGAACTCAATTGAATTTCTATATCATATAATGTAAATAAATATGAGATTCTAAATAAATGGATTAATACACCTAAAAATATTATTAATTATTAGATAGAGTGAAACAAATAAACATAACCGGATTATTTGAAATATTATTAAAAAAAAAGGAATATATTATATATTAAAAAATTCTACAATATTGGTTGGAGATTATTTAATTTTGGAGGATGCAGTAAATCATTCACATACCTCAAAAAAAGAATCTTGGTACAAGGATCCTATAAAATGTAGTGGAAAAATTGATAGAATAACATAAAACAAAAAGTAAGAGTAGTATGACTCCCTTGGACTAGGGCTAGTGGTTGTTGCAGTAGTCCTATTGTTTATTGAGGAGTTGAGATCGGATAACTAGGATGTGTGAATCGATCTGCCTAAATCTCTGGACCTTGTCACAGGTTCTGTGGCCACCCCTTCTCCATGTGGTTGAATGAATTTCTGCCCAAGTGTCTGCCTCATCGTTCCTCATTCTAGACCTATAAGGATATTGTTGGGCTTCTTACCACAACCAGTTTTCAAGAGGATGAGGGTTGACTTCCCTTGGCTTGTGTACATTTCACATTTCCTTCCTATGAGTTGAGCTAATTAAGTGTACTTCTATGATATCAGCATGAAAAGAGCTAAGTGTTCTTGGGCTCTTTAGTTAAAAAATTAAGTAGTTTAACTATATATTATCCTAAAAAGAAATTCAAATTTTAATTTTTTTTGGATAGGATTGTGTTAGCATATATGTGATTAAAAAATGTGGTGTTCGGTTCACTTGAAGTGAAAGGTTGTTAAATAAATGCTAAAATACAAATGTATAAATGAATAAAAATGAGAGTGTTATGTTCGATTTTAGTATAAAAATAGATAGATTGATATTGAATCAAAGTTTTAAATGCAAAATTACAATATTTCTTTAAGCTAAAGTGATAGCATAAAGGTAAAAACTTATAGTATTGGGGGCTCAAAGTGAAGACCATGTCTTCTCCGCCGAGGATCTCTCTATTTATAGGCAACCATAAATTAATTGGAGAAGATCACGAATTTGGAGTAGCATAACCTCAGTCTTGTTGGATAATACTAATTTCTCCTTGGATTTGGTGGATACTTCCCTTAAGTAAATTCATAATTAGTTTAAAATAGATGATATTGGGGTAATTGCACTTATAGTCCCACAGGATAAGGGGTGTCGCACTTTTGGTCCTCTGCTTTTGGGGGCTAACAGATTTGGTCCTCTAATTTTCGAAAATTTGCACATTTAGTTCCACTCATCTCCTTTTGCAAACTTTATACAGTGCTCGGCCAGAATGGTATCAGAGCCTACGTTTATTGAAGAAAATATTGGTTAATATTATATCTAGATTTTTTTCCACTAACGGAGGAGATTTTTTCAAGAAAATGGAACCGAACAAAAGTTCGAGTTACAATGACAACAGGGAATATTTTCAGACTCTGGAAAGACAAAGAAAGAACTTCCTTTGGGAAATTCTGAAAAAATGTGACAACGGTTCTAAAAGGATTGACTGGAAAACTTCTTTCAAAGGAAGAGGTTGAAGAAGAGTTGAGGGCTTTGGAAGTCCGTCAAAATTTACCAGGGAAGGTGGTGAGGCGATTGCATTCCACCGAAGTACATGGTACTATTCCAGCCAGAAGGAATGGAAAGGGTAAATTCTTGCACCAATTCATCTCTAAAAATTATGATTAGAGGAATTGCTTGGAAGGAAATCGAGGCCGATACCTCAAAAATCTCTCAAGATCTGAGGGAAATTCAGAAGACGGTTCAAGACTATGGACATAAGTTATCTAACATACCTATGAAAATAGATTATTTGTGCCACAAGATGGACGAGATTCTTAAGATCCTCCCAGATCTGCACAAGAATCTTACAGATCTGAAGATAGAAGTTGCAGATCTAAAAAGAAACAACGGGAGAACCCTGAAACATCCATATCCAGACAAGAGCGCATCAGGGACGCCCTTGGAACAATACCTCTTTTACATCAGAGAGGGAAGGCGAAAGGGATTCCCAAGCCAAAGACTCGGGATGAACAGATCCAAGAGATCCTTAACTCCATAAAATAATGGAGGTAACCAGAGCGGATCTATCAGAACTACAGGAATTGGCTGAATCATTTTCCCAACTTAGGATTGTGGAATTAGTCAATGTTCAAACCAATGAAGTTACTCCAGCACTACCACCGCCGGAGGGGAGCACATGTTCCAACGAGGCTCCACAAGATCACCCAATGAGAGAAAGTGCAGATTTCCACACCAACGCAACACCAACGTTTGTGGGAACCAAACTTCGAGAGAATACAGGGAGAAATCCTAGAAGAGCACCTGAAAATACACCTTGGGCAAGAACAATGCTTCAGCCCTTGCATCCATATGGTGCTGTACTGAACCTGGATGTTATCGACTTTCGAAACATTGAGAAGCTGATAGACGAATGGGTAGCAGCCATAAAGATAGCAGCAACCACCTTAGAACTCGACAAAGAAAACTTCATAAAATTGGTGGAGTTAAGCTTGGAGGGTTACGTGAAAATCGGATGGGATAATACCCCAGCTGATACTAAAGCCAGTATCCTTGCCGGAGATTCAAAAAGTGCAATAGCAGATCGGCTAGGGAGGCTTATCAAGATACACTTCATCGGAGATGGATACTTCGAAGGAAGTAGAGCAGAAAAGGCTAGAGAATATGCACAAGCTCTTTTTAGCCTTGAATTAAGAAGTATTTGCGCGATAGATGAATATATCTATTGGTTTCGCAAGTATTTCTTTCAGAGTGGAGTAGCAGTGGAAGTTGCAGCTCCAATGTTCTTTGCAAAGATCTGCAGTCCATGGAGGGAAATGTTGATCCAATCATACAAAGTACCTGAGGGACATATGGATTCAGTAGCAAGGAGAATGTCTTTCCTCAAAGACAAAGTTGAAGATTG
>JACGWL010000763.1:0-173185 GCA_034509725.1 Sesamum angolense
AGTATATCGGGAAATTCGGGATTTTCTCCACAATGTGCTCCTGCAACTCAATACCTGCTTCGTCAATAAGAATTCCTAAAAATTCAATTTTATTGACCGCTATAGTAGCTTTCCTCTCAGAAAGTACTAAACCTTCCTTATAACATGCATCAGAAAATATCTCTAGATGTTTGATATGTTCTTTCATATTTTAGATGCAATCAGTATGTCATCTATGTAGACAAACATAAACTCGAAATAATCCTTGAAAAGATTATCCATTTTTCTTTGAAATATCTGGGTGCATTAGCTAGACCCATTGGTAATACATTCCAGATATATTGACCCTTGGTGTGGAGAATGCAGTAAATTTCTTTGATCACTCTCCATTTTAATCTGATAGAACCAGATTTGCAATCAAATTTAGAAAACACCTTTGCACCTTTAATGCAATCAATTAAGTGCTCTCTACTAGGGATGTAATAACCATCAAATTCTAGTATTTTATTAATACCTTGATAGTTAATTACTAACCTGGGTTTACCTCTTTTTATTTCACCATGGTTTCTTACCAGAAATCCAGGGCTACTGTATGCAGAGATTCCAGGCTCGATGAGTCCAAGATTGATATGCTCCTTGATAATCATTTGCATATCCTTCTTATCCTCCATGTTCATCTGGATGGGCATGTATCGAACATACTCATATTTGCATTCCTCTTGATCTTAAGAGTAGCTTCGATCTTGTTCCTATCCACCATGCCAGAGGATTTTCGCTGAAATTTCTCTGGATGAGCCTTTTGACATTTTCGAGGGAAAGTTGGATTTCCTCGCTTATGTCCATTGTCTTTAACTCTGCATTGCTTCCTTGAGGTTCTTAATTTCTCCTCAGATTCCTCGTAGAAACTATCGCTATCGATGAGTCCCTGTTGCCTGAAAGACAAAAGAACTTTACCGAATTTTCTTTTATCCTGCATTTTTGGATGAGTTAATTTGGCATCAACATCACCACGCTGGCTGCGAAAATTGATAGGCATTATCCTGTTAAATGCCTTTTTCTCTCGCAAAACCTGTATCTCGCTAGCACAGTTAGTAGTAAAGATTAACATATTTCTTTGATTATCCTGCATATATCTTGCAAATATTTGAATAAAATTATTACCTAGCAAGATATCAGCACCAGTATCATGAAAGTAAATGGGAGGTGTTTTTACCCTAAACCAGGGCGTTCCAAATGCTCCCGATCATGATTTTGGCTTCTCGTATTCCCGTATTGAGTATTAGGATTTTTTTGTGAAAAATCTCTTCCTGCAATAACGGGTAAGGTTTCCTTTGCTTCTTTAGGGAAAACTCCAGGTTTTGCTGTGCAAATTCCTGATCCTGAGTCAATATAAGCTACAAAATATTATGTCTTATATTGATCATATAACATACCCACAGATATGTATATATAGAAAAGGGGCTTGTCATTCAATTCTTATGGTAACTCCATCAAGACTGAATTCCATACCGTTCCTTTCTTCCCCATGGTTTATGATCTTCGAGGAAACTTATCCCCAAAATCATACTTCCATTTTCTCGTCCTGCAACACCTGTAACAAGAATTTCATGGGCTGCTATTTCTAACATGCCTTCATATCTACCAACGACAGGTTGCGGCAAATGATATAAGTCATCACAAGGAAAATAGTTTTCATTCTTAGTGATGTCAAATATAACTTGTGTTTCTTTCCATCCTTCAGGGCATCTAAGTTTTACGTTATCTACCCTAATTTCTTGAGGAGTCAAAACTTTTGACAAGTCTTTCTCTTTCCTTTGTAGCCTATTATCCTATCTTCCGGAAAGGACATTCTGCTACTAAACTCAGTCCTAGAACTCATTGTTCGATCTAAGACTGGGTGATCTTTAATAATGATATCGACACCTCCTATTCTAGGTATCCTAATTGGATCTGGTGCCATTACCTTAGCGAATTCCTTGAAAATTCTGGGAATTTCGATATACTCTTTCCTAAGGAATAAATCAGAATGATGTGTGTTGGAAAGGGCATAAGCAATTCTATAAGTTATAGAATATGGTCTATTACCTTCTTTCATTAGATCTTTTCTTTTAAAATCCTGATGAAGGGTTAAGACTCTACTGAAATCTTGGTCAGCTAGGTTGTATGCGATCCCAGGATGAATATCAAACATCAATTTTCCTGCATACAGATTACCTATCATTGTTCCAAGACAACCATCTCTTAAGTTATTGATTCTTCTATCCATTATTGATAAATGTACTTCTGAATCAATTCCTTCCTTAAAAGTTGCTTTATTACTACTTCAATAGTTCCTATGTGGATCCATTTCATAGTAACTGCAATCTCTTCTCTAAGCCTACTTAATTCTTCAAGAATTTCTTCTTTAGGAATAAGCTGCATTTCCATCACATTACCAGTAAATTCCATGGGAATAGCAAACTCACCTGAACTTACTTTGTAGATTATGTGATATTTTCTCTGGTTTAGCCCTATCTGGTTGAGGACTTTACCGATCCCTCCAATTCTGAATCCATCATATGGACTGAGGTTGGAATCTTGCCGCATGATTCTTTCCATAGTTTTGTTTGACACCGTCATTCTGGAAAAGAATCCTGACAGGCTTTCAGAGGTTTGAAGCCTATCTTCTTCACTGTAATTATTCTGACTCGGTTGAAGATCCATCTGAATCAGTTTCTATTTCTTCTTCATAGACGCTTTCGTCCGAAGGAAGATCCTCAAATTGGTATATCGGTACCAATTCACCATAATAGACTGCGTCTAGTATGTTGTCTGTGGCTTCGAATTTTCTTATCTCACCACGTTTCTGCTGGCAGTCTGGAGCTATATGTCCTCTTGCTCCACATGTCCAGCAGTTGCAGTCTTTGAAACTTTCATTTGTCCGGGTATGGGCTCGTCTGAAAGTTCGTCTCGTAGGGGTTCTTCCTGTGGATCTTGTATCTATTCTTCTAGATCCTTGGGATGAAGCCCTTGTTGGTCCACTCCGTTGCCCAGATTTGTATGTTCTGGCTTTGGTTTTGGACCACATGATCTTTGCCTAAAAGGAGTTCTTCTGGAATTCCTGGAGTATAGTTCACTCCTGTGTTTCCTCCTTTTTCTTGGCTCGCCTGATTCTCTATAACAGTAGGAAAATCATTATTATCACAACAGAGAGGACTTCGTTTAATCGTACGTCTCAGTCTTTTCATGTTTTTCTGGATAGATGCTTGATAACACCAATCCTTCAACTTGTCTTTGAGGAAAGACATTCTCCTTGCTACTGAATCCATCTGTCCTTCAGGTACTTTGTATGATTGGATCAACATTTCCCTCCATGGACTGCAGATTTTCGCAAAGAACATTGGAGCTGCCACATCCACTGCTACTCCACTCTGAAAGAAATACTTACGAAACCAATAGATATATTCATCTATTGCGCAAATACTTCTTAATTTGAGGCTAAAAAGAGCTTGTGCATATTCCCTAGCCTTTTCTGCTCTACTTCCTTCGAAGTATCCATTTCCGATGAAGTGTATCTTGATAAGCCTTCCTAGTCGATCTGCAATTGCACTCTTTGAATCTCCGGCAAGGATACTGGCTTTAGTATCGGCTGGGGTATTATCCCATCCGATTTTCACCGAACCCTCAAGCTCAACTCCACCAATTTTATGAAGTTTTCTTTGTCGAGTTCTAAGGTAGTTGCTGCTATCTTTATAGCTGCTACCCATTCATCTATCAGCTTCTCGATGTTTCGGAAGTCGATGACATCCAGGTTTAGCACAGCACCATATGGATGCAAGGGCTGAAGCATGGTTCTTGCCCAAGGTGTATTCTCCGGTGCTCTTCTAGGATTTCTCCCTGGATTCTCTCGAAGTCTGGTTCCCACAAACGTCGGTGTTGCGTTGGTGTGGAAATCTTCACTTTCCCTCATTGGGTGATCTTGTGGAGCTTCATTGGAACATGTGCTCCCCTCCGGCGGTGGTAGTGCTGGAGTAACTTCATTGGTTTGAACATTGACTAATTCCATAATCCCAAGTTGGGAAAATGATTCAGCCAATTCTTGTAGATCTGATAGATCCGCTCTGGTTACCTCCATTATTTTATGGAGTTAAGGATCTCCTGGATCTGTTCATCCCGAGTCTTTGGCTTCGGGATCTCCTTTACCTTCCCCTTCTGATGTAGAAGAGGTACTGTCCCAAGGGCGTCCCTGATGCGCTCCTGTCTGGATATGGATGTTTCAGGGTTCTCCCGTTGGTTTCTTTTTAGATCTGCTACTCCTGTCTTCAGATCTGTAAGATTCTTGTGTAGATCTGGGAGGATCTTAAGAATCTCGTCCATCTTGTGGCACAGAGAGTCTACTTTCATAGGTATGTTGGATAACCTATGCCCATAGTCTTGAACCGTCTTCTGAATTTCCCTCAGATCTTGAGAGATTTTTTAGGTATTGGCCTCGATTTCTTTCCAAGCAATTCCTCTAATCATAATTTTTAGAGAGAAATTAGTGTAGGAATTGACCTTTTCCATTCCTTCTGGCTGGAATTGGACCCTGTACTTCAGTAGCCTGCAAACGCCTTATCACATTCCCTGGTACTGAAAGTTGGACTTGGAGTTCCCTAGTCCCTTCTTGTTCTCCTTCTCTTTCGAGAAAGGTCGGATTCGTCTCCCCGGGAGTCCGAAGAGTTGCTTTCATCTTACATGGACCCTTGTAAGGACCATTGTCACATTTGTACAGAATTTCCCGAAGGACGTTCTTTCTTTGTCTTTCCAGAGTCTGGAAATATTCCCTGTTGTTATTGTAACTCGAACTTTCGTTCGGTTCCATTTTTCTTGAAAGGTCTCCTCCGTTAGTAGAAAAATATCTAAATATAATATTAACCAAATATTTCTTCAATAAACCTAGGCTCTGATACCATTCTGGACGAGCAACGGACAAAGTATGCAAAAGGAGATGAGTGGAACTAAATGTGCAAATTTTCAAAAATTAGAGGACTAAATCTGTTGTCCCCGAAAAGCAGAGGACCAAAAATGCGACACCCTTTATCCTGTGGGACTATAAGTGCAATTACCCCTAGTTTATGTTTTCTAGGATTTTCTACACATATGGTGTGTAGCCAATTTTCTTTTCTGATTCAAGGGCGACGTTGAACCCAATTGTTATGTTTTGAGATCTTGGTTTTTATCGGATTCCACTAAGTATTTCTTATCTTGATTTATTTCTTATGGAATGATTATTATTGATAGATCTGACAATTCAATTCGATATTAATTATTTTAATGCTATCCATGAGTTCAGTGATCCGTAATTGTCATGAATGAATGGTACATGTAGCAAATAAATTAGTTGTGCTTTACATAATTTATTTGTGGGACAAGAAAACTAGGTTAGATAATTGCAGCTATCTCAGTTGTTTAATCTAGATTCAACTGTTTTCATTGATGCAAATGCTATTACTGAATTGATATGGAATGCTATCGTGCCCAGTTTTAAGATAATAAATTTTGACTTACATGCTTGAGTCAAGTCAATTTCATAGGAACATAGGAATTTATTATGGCTATCCTAATGAATTTCAAAGTTGAATGCTTGATTGTGAAATTATTCTTATGCGATCAATGATGAACATAATGATTGGGTGACACATTTCCTTGGGTCGGAATTCTTACCTCTTGATTTCTTTCAATAATTTATCTTTACTTTCTATTAGTTTTTATTAATTCGTAGTTAATATAAATCCAGATCCCCCCCATTCGGTTATTCAACTGAAACTGAGAAACTAATTTGTAGTTTCCTTGGAATTCGACCTGGTTCCACTACTGCTACAATTTTTGAATCAGTAATTAATTTTGACGGCTTCGACAACCGGCCAAGGACTAAAAAAATGTTGTAATTTTGGGACTATAAATGTCTAAAATCACATTTTTTTAGACTAAAAAGACATAATTTTGAGTTCTATGGGATTAAAAGTGTCACCTGCCATAATTATGGTATAAAAAAAATTGCCCTTATTTTATGGGACTAAAAATATATTTTACCCTATGTATTTATACATTTATGTTAATAAACTCGTAAATTAAAATAACTATTTAGAATAGGTTATACTTTTCATTAGAAATATAAAATCACAAATACTTTGGAAGTTTTAATATTTCAATGTCTAATTAAAATATGTACATATAAATTTATTAAAAGATAGTTTATTTTCCACAACACTATTTCTCCTATCATATTTATGGTATCAATACATTTTAAAAGAATTTATGTTAATATTTTGAAATTTTTAATTTTCACAATTTCAATACTTCAAGAATATAGGTGAAAAATATGTCTACAATTGTTAAAATTAAAAAAATACTGGATCAAAGTGCTACCTTAAAAAGTTAAAGATAAAGTGCTAGCAAAAAGAACTAATAGGAACAGTAGCCCCAATTTTAAAAAGTCACATGAGACATACATGCATTTTTCCGGCTAGAAGTATGAAATCCAATTAAAAAAAAAAAGACTAAAATCATAAAAATTAAAAATATGTAGAACCAAAATACTACTCTAAAATATTAAAGGATGGAAACGCCAAAAATCCTAATTTACAAGACCAAAAATACATTCAAATCTTCTTACAGTGATTAATCTTATTTTATATTATTTATATAAATTGCTCAATATACAACATTTGCATATCTCGAATATTTTTTCTAAAATAAAAATTAATTATGTACTACAATATTGTGAAATTTCATAAATTTAAGAACAAGGAATTTAATGATTTTAGACTAATTTTTATCTATTATCTCATAAAATGTTATACAAAATATATAAAATTTCAATATAGTATTCTAAAGTAATATATTGTAATAAGATAAAAATATACTTAGATTAAAATCTATAATACTAACAATATTACTTTATTAAATTAAGAAATATTGTTATGTTATATCTTTATAATACATAGATGATAAAATTACACTTTTGTTCTAACTAGATAGAGGATTTCCACTTTTGCTCCCTAAATTATGGGTTTGACATATATTCCCATATCTTGACTTCCTTAGCCATTGACTAACGGGAGATGGTGTTTAATAATACTTAACGATGATAAAGGATATAAATTGTCAAAATTGTAGTATTTTGGGACTAGAAGTGTTTAACCGTAAAGCATGGGACTAAAAGTGAGAACGATCATATTTAGTGGGACTAAAAGTATAATTTTGCCCCCAAAGAAAGATATGGCCTAAAAGTACCACATGAAAGCAGGAATAATTACTATGTACCGGGTCGTTCACTAAGCTTATGTGAATACTCTTTCTACTTACTCTATGGAGAGTTTGGGTAGTTTCCTTCTGTCACACACTGCCATTTTAAGTGATTCTTTTTGTACTTATAATCTATTTTATTTATCATTGCATGATTTTCTTCTCTTTTCTGATTTTTTATGCATAATTAGTCCAACTATTGTCACTACGATGGTCGAAAAATATGAGAAGCATGTGAGGAATTACGAGCTAATTTCGAATGCGAGGAAAACTCGTACCCAATATACTACTCTGCAAAAGCAACTGGACGATGAATGAAATAGGCTGAAGGAGTTAGAGCTGAAATCCAAGGCAGAGGTAAGCGATTATAAAGTTTAGATGGAGGAGAAAACCAAGCAGATAACTTTTGACCATGGAAAATGATGTCTTGAAAACAGCTTCTGCCTAGTCTTACTCGAGATATCGTGAAGATGGCATTGAAGTGGGACAAGCATCCATCATAGCTTTTTTTACAAGGCATCTCACAAATTTGCAGAGTGAGTGCTTTGCTAGGGATCTCCTTTTTACGTGGATTTCGGAAACCACCCTCCTAACTTCGACTTATATATTAGCAGTAAAAAACTTTCAGATTGTGCACACTCCATGTATGAGGCACCTAATTTTCATCCATCATGATTAGTTCATATGTTCCTTCCTTTAGTATCTTTTGATTTGATAAGGCCCCTCCTATTTAAGATCCATTTTTTCAACTGTCTTTTGGACTTCAACTCGTCTGAGCACCGGGTCCTCTACTTGTAGAACTCTTTCCTTCACTAGAGAGTTGTACTATCAAATGGTTCTCCTTTTTCAATTTTCTAGCTTGAATCATGCTGCAAAAATTCTCTTTCCTCAATGTATCAAGCTCATATTGTCGAGGTTCCCGAGTTTTACTTTCTTCATAACAAATCACTCTCTTTAGGTTCCTCCACCTCTGTTTAGGATCAAAACCTCGAATCAATATACCAACAGGAATGATGTTTCTCCCATACTAGTATGAAGTGTCATTCTATAGACCCACACCACCCAAGGGCATGAGTTACATTGCCATGAAGTTGGCAATGCTCACGTTTTTTTACCAACTGCATAGTATCCCTATGCATCGTAAGCCAAAAGTATCCATTTTCTATTTTAATAGCTAAACTTCTTCTTCGAGAATAGTTTCCACAACTCCAGTCGTGTATTTCCTCATCACTTTTAATGTTGCTCAGGATTCAAATACTATAAAAGTAGGTATGGTAAATGATTTTTTGAAAAGATACCCTTATTTTGAAAATAAACAACCTATCACCTGTTTAACTCTTTGAGCTTCTGATTGGTTTAAGGGCAAGTGCCCATTTTTTAAATACGTCCTAATCCCATCTATCAACGATTTCAATTTATCTTCTTCAACCTACTTACATCTCGTATTCTCCTTTCCAAACTTACTTTGGGGAAAAACACTTAAGTCATATCTATTTCATTAACACAACTTCCTACACCGGCTAGAATACCAACTCGTAAATTTTCTAGTCGTGGGATCTGGATGAGTTCTTAAATCTCAAACTAGGATTTCCTTTCTTCTACCTTGTGCAATAATTTTATTACTTTCTCATCCCTTGCTTCAAACCTTCCATTGACTCGCTTGACCACCAATTATGAGTTATTATATACCTTAATCTTGTTGATCCCATTTTCCAGTGTTATTTTCATCCCAACTAATAAGGTCTCATACTCTACCTCATTGTTGGAGATTACTTCACAAAATTTGATAATTAAACACAATTTCTCTTTATTTTGAATGGTTAGTATGACTCCTCCTCCCACACTTTTCTCGGCAAATACCCATCTATATATAAAGTTCATTCATCTTTTTCCCCTATTTGTCTGTAAGAAAATTCCACCAATAAATTAATTAGCTAGAGCTTGTTTTTATGGTCATTCTTGGTTTGTACTCTTAAAATCATATTTGGCTCAATGACAACATCGTCATTCTTCCTCCAGAGCTTGTCACAAGCACTTATTTGAGTGGTTGATCGGTCAATATCGTGATGGGATGCGCCAAAAAATCAAATCATAATATTTTAGCCATATGTACAAAGATCAATATCTTTTGTTTCATGTGATTATTGAACTCCTTGTAATACATGGCTCGTGTAGTACAACAAGAGATGAATACTTTTCTTTTCACGGGTAAGAACAACACTGGTGACTTCCTTGGATACGCCAGATAAAAACCCACAATCATTCTCTTTTCTAGGGCTTGGTCAGGGATGGTGATGCTACTAGGTTGGATTTCAGGTCACTGAATGCTTTTCCAAAGTCGCCATTCATTGAAAAAATTTGGGATACCTTAGGATTTTGAAAAAAAAAAACCTCTGTTAGCGGAGAGTGAGATAAATCTATTTAAGGCGGTTATCTATCTTGTGAGTTGTTGGGCATCCTTTGATTGTTCAAGACTCCTTCATATGTTGTACAACCATTATCTTATCATGATTAACTTCAATTCTTATTTGCAAGACAAAGTAACTTAGAAATTTTCCTCTTTCTGCAATGAACACATATTTTTTTTTTTTGGCCTTTATTCCATATTTCTTTACAATGGTAAGATATTTTTTTGTCTACCATTACATGTCATTCTTTTTGGATGTCTTTTACCAACATATCATCTATATAAACTCCATATTTCTCCCAATTTGATTTGAAAATACTTTGTTGGCCGAACTCATAATTCCATTCAGCCCATCTTAGTAATTGTATCTCGTAGAGTTGAAGGCTAAAGCCTTCCCCCACTGTAGATGTCTGAATATCGACTCTATCTCTCCCGTCATAATTTTGATGTTGTCTCTCTTCATCCTCATGTTCCATCAACATTGTACTCGGAAACCTTTATCGGAACCCTCCAAACTCTCCCCATTTCATATCCACACGCTCTCTCTGTTGCCCAAAAGAAATAAACCCAAAAAATATTCTGATGTTACGGCCAGTACCTGAAACACAACACACCGATTTGTACTTGCCAACCCCACACTCTCCATTCCAGAAACCAAATGCAAGTCCATGGTCCACCTCAAGCAAGTCCAATCCCAAATGATCATCATTGGGCTTTGTTTAAATGGGCCGTTTATAGTAGGTTAATAGCATTTTCTGCACTTTTCTCGACGAGTGATCTTAATTATTCAAAAAAGTTATTGTTCATGATGCAGAACCCAAATGCGTTTTCTTGGAATATCTTCATTAGAGCCAGTTGTGATAGCCACAAGCCATCTGAAGCTTTTCTACCATACAAAGAAATGTTGGTTGTTGTTAGTGTTAGTGGTGTTAGTTTGAGGCCTGATAATTATACTTTTCCTTAATTGTTCAAGACTTGTGCTAAATTGTTGTTTTTTGGGATGGGACATGAGATTCTTGATCACGTATTAAATATGAACTATGATGGGGATATATTTGTGCATAATGCTTTAGTTCATTTTTTGATTTCTTGTGGAGAGCTAGAGGATGCGAATAAAGTGTTTGAGGAAAGTTGTGCAAGGGATTTGGTTTCTTGGGTTTCTTTGATTAATAGGTACACGAGGAGTATAAGAGGGAAGGAAGGTTTGAGGATATACAGGGAAATGGAGATGGAGGGGGATGTTGATCTAAATGAGTTTACAATGATTGGGATTGTTACAAAGTGTATGTAGTTGGAGGATTTGAAACTCCATCGTGAATTCCATTGGTGTATAAGAGACCGGAGTTGTACACGACCGTCTCTCTTGCTAATGCACTTCTGGATATGTATGTAAAATGTGGAGATCTTGAGGAAGCAAAGGAGTTGTTTGAGAGGATGGAAGAGAAGATGATGGTGAGTTGGGCAACCATGCTAATAGGATATGTGAAATTTGGTTATCTGAATGCTGCTTGGAGACTTTTCAATGTGATGCCAGAGAATGATGTCGTCCCATGGAACGCAATGATAAGTGCTTATGTCCAAGCGAGGCATGATAAAGAAACATTGTCTTTATTTCATGAGATGCAAGCAATGAAAGTTGAGCCTGATGAGGTGACCATGGTTAGCTGTTTATCTGCTTGCGCACAACTTGGAGAACTTGATGTTGGAATTTAGATTCATTGTTACATTGAGAAACATGATCTCTTTCTCAGTATTGTTCTTGAGATGACTTTGGTCGAAATGTTTGCCAAATGTGGCAATATTACAAAAGCACTTCAGGTTCTCCATGAGATTCCAGACAGAAATGAGCTAACTTATACTGCTATAATTGGTGGCTTGGCACTTCACACACAAGATGCCTTATCATACTTCTTAGAGATGATTGATGTTGGTGTAACATCGGATGAAGTAGGCGTGCTGTCAGCATGTTGTCTTGGAGGTCTGGTGGAAGAGGGTCGGAAGATATTTTATCAAATGAGCTGCAAGTTTAACATTCCACCTAAAATCAAACACTATTGTTGCATGGTTGCCCTTCTCGGTAGGCTGACCTTCTTAAGGAGGCAGTAGAACTTCTTGAAAGCATGCCCATAGAAGCAGATGGCGTGGTTTAGAGTGCCATGTTTTTTGCTTGTCAGATCCACAAAAACATCGAGTTGGGAGAGCCGCCATGAAACTTCTAGATTTGGATCCGGATGATAAAGGAATATATGTTTTGCTTGCAAACATGTATGTTGAAGCAAATACAAGGGATAAAGCTGGGGAGTTAAGAAAGATGATGAGGGAGAGAGAAGTAGATAAGACCCCTGGTTGCAGCTCCATTGAGGTTAATGGAAATCTGTATAAGTTCATAGTCAGAGATAAGTCGCATTCCCAATCCAACCAAATATACGAATGTTTGATTCACTTGTCAAAATAAATGGAACTTGTAGAATGTGTCGCTGGTGTACCTCATCCAAAAGATGAGTTCCTATTTGCTTATGAACTCAACAACTAAATCTTGACAATTTGAACTAGTCGATATGCCCGTTGAATGCCGTTAGCCCAATCAAATCGGAAAGTGTTTCCTTCGGCATGCTTCGACAACTACGTGATCTCTATTCGACTCGTCTTGAAACACGGACCAAAGAGTCTGACATGTGTGCGATTTAACAAGCGGGTAAACCCGTAAGGCGCAATGAAGCTAACTGGCTCAATCCCCCCTGAGGGGTGCAACGTCGACCAACTTTGATCTTCTGAGAAGGGTTCGAGTGAGCATACCTATAGGGACCCGAAAGATGTTTTACTATGCCTAAGCGTGGCGAAGCCAGATGAAACTCAGTAGAGGCCCACAATGATACTAACGTGCAAATCGTTCGTCTGACTTGGGTATAGGGGTGAAAGACTAATTGAATCATCTAGTAGCTGGTTCCTTTCAAAGTTTCTCTCAAGATAGCTGTAGCTCGAGCGCGAGTCTTATCAAGTAAATCCAATTATTAGAGGCATCAGGGGCGCAATGTCCCTCAACCTATTCTCAAACTTTAAATAGGTAGGATTGGCACAGCTGCTCCATTGAGCCACGGCAGGGAATCGAGAGCTCCAAGTAGGTTATTTTTGCTAAGCAAAAGTAGCAATACGGGATGGATCGAAAGTTAGGTTACGGTGCCCAACTGCGCGCTAACCTAGATCCTACAAAGGGTGTTGGTCGATTTAAACAACAAAACGATGATCATGGAAGTCGAAATCTATTAAGGAGTGTGTAACAACTCACCTGCCAAATCAACTAGCTCCAAAAATGGCTGGTGTTAGAGCGCGCGACCTATACCCGACGATCGGGGCAAGAGCCAGGCTATGATGAGTAGGAGGGTGAGGCTATCGCTGTAAGAACTTGGGTGCGAGCCTGGGTGGAGCGGCCGTCGGCGTGAATCTTGGTGGTAGTAGCGAATATTTAAATGAGAACTTTGAATGCCAAAGAGGAAAAGGTTCTATATGAACAACACTTGCACATGGGTTAATCGATCCTAAAGGTCAGGAGAAGCCCGTATAGACATCGGGTTCAGTGCGTGCTCTGAAAAGGAATTGGGTTAAAATTCCTATATCGGGATGCGCAGCTGATGGCAATATTAGGGAATCCGGAGACATCGACAAGGGTATTGGGAAGAGTTATCTTTTCTGTTTAACAACCTACCCTTTGGAAATGGCTCAGCCGGAGGTAGGGTCCAGCGGCTGGAAGAGCACTACACGTCGCGTGGTGTCCAGTGCGCCTCCAACGGCTCTTGAATATCCGAAGAACCGAGTACCATCCATACCCGGTTGTACTATAACAATATCACGTCTCCAATGCAAATAGCCTCTGGTCGATGGAACAATTTAGGCAAGAGATGTCGAAAAAATAGATCCATAACCTCGAGAAAATGATTGGCTTTGAGGGATAGGTATGGTCCTAGTTCTGAACCCATCGGTCGGTGAACTGCTTGAGTTGTTCCCGCAGTGAGAGCGGGTCGTCGTGTGCCTGTCGGGGGATAAACTGGGAATGACTCCCTTGGGGGCCTTCCCCGGGCGTTGAGTAGTTGACTCAGAACTGGTACAGACAAGGGAAATCCGACTGTTTAATTAAAACAAAGCATTGCGATGGTCCCTGCGGATGCTCACGCAATGTGATTTCTGCCCAGTACTCGGAATGTCAAAGTGAAGAAATTCAACCAAGTGTGGGTAAATGACAGGAGTAACTATGACTCTCTTAAGGTAGCTAAATGCTTCATCATCTAATTATGATGCGCATGAATGGATATACGAGATTCCACTATCCCCGTCTACTATCCAGCGAAACCATAGTCAAGGGAACGGGCTTGACGGAATCAGCGTGGAAAGAAGACCTTTTTTAGCTTGACTCTAATCCGACTTTGTGAAATAACTTGAAAGGTGTAGGATAAGTGGGAGCCGAAAGAAGAAAGTGAAATACACTACTTTTAACGTAATTTTACTTATTTCGTGAATCGAAAGCGGAGCATTGCCCCTCTTTTTAGGCCTAAGGCTTGCCTCGGCGGGCCAATCTGGGCGAAAGACATTGTCAGGTGGGGAATTTGGTTGGGGCGGCACATCTGTTAAAAGATAACGCAGGTGTCCTAATAAGCTCAACAAGAACATAAATCTTATGTTGAACAGAAGAGTAAAAGCTCATTTGATTCTAATTTCCAGTATGAATACGAACCACGAAAGTATGGCCTAACAATTCTTTAGACCTTCGAAATTTGAAGCTAGAGGTATAAAAAAAATTACAACAGGGATAATTGGTTTGTGATAGCTAATCGTTCATAGCGATGTTGTTTTCTTATCCTTTGATGTCGACTCTTCTTATCATTGTGAAGCACAATTCACCAAGTGTTGGATTGTTCATCCATTACTAAGGAATGTGAGATAAGTTTAGACTGTCGTGAGACAAGTTAGTTTTACTCTATTGATGATAGTGTCGCAATACTAATTCAACCTAGTACGAGAGGAACCGTTGATTCGCACAATTGACCACCATTGAACGCATATTCAATGATTTTTTATGGGGCTCGTACAATGGGCGTAGGCATATCCATTGGTCTTCTTGGGCAAAGACATGTTTTCCAGTGGCGGAAGGTGGATTGGGTATTCGTAGTCTGACAGACTATGTTAAGGCATTTTCCATGAAGCTGTGGTGGCGGTTTCGGAGCAAGTCATCCTTATGGTCGGAATATTTACATGGTCGTTACTGTCGAAATCTGCATCCTACTATTGTGCTTTATAATCGTAATCATTCTCCGGTTTGGCATCGCCTCTGTCGCATTCGAGATGTGGCGGAGCCTTTTCTCTTCTGGACCTTGGGTGAAGGTTTTATTTCTTTTTGGCACGATAATTGGCTTGGAGAGAAGTCTCTAGCCCAGCTCCTGCATAGGGATACCTATACTATGGAGCCGGTGAGCTATTATTGGCACGAGGGTGATTGGAATGTCCTCCGGACTGTCCTCGGATTCTTCGGACTGTCCCCATGCCTTTTGCACAGACCATTTACCAGATTCCTATTGCAGCATGTCAGGGGGATAAGATTGTGTGGACAGGGTCTAGCGCGGGGGATTTCTCGACAAAATCGGCATGGGAGGCTATTCGACAGGCCTCACCTCAGCGGCAACTTCTGGCAGATATCTGGCACCGTTCCTTGCGGCTAACAATTTCAGTTTTCTTGTGGCGATTTTTCCAAGATAGAATTACAGTGGATGCACGGATGCGACAAAAGGGATTCAGCTTTCCTTCTAAATGTCAGTGCTGTGGGGTAGAGGAAACGGTTTCCTATCTGTTTATTGAGAGTACGGCAGTGCAGGGCGTGTGGCAGCACTTTGCTGCCCTTTTTGGGCTCTGCCTCTGTGATACGAGGAGCCTCACTCATATGGTGCACTTCTGGCGGTATTCTACCCCATTTCACTCGGATCTCCACATTCAAACGCTGATACATTTCCTGATCCTTTGGTTTACATAGACGCAACGAAATACTGCGAAGTATCGTGGGGTACCGTTCTCGACCGACGATATTATTTTTTAGGTCCAGCGCCATCTCCGCACACTATATGCAGCATGGACCTTGACGAGCACATAGTAGAAGGGCGATTTACATCGGGCTGCCGTAATGGGATTCATATTTCACCAGACTGTTCCTTGAGCCCCCAGTATTGTGCATTGGCGTGCACCGTCCCGTCTTGGTTTAAGCTCAATACAGAAGGCTCCTCCTTTGAGAATCCAGGCCTGGTGGGGGCGGCGGGCATCATTAGGGATTCGGCTGGGCATGTACACCTTGCATATCAGGTTGCATTGGGCATAGGGACCAGTGTGCTAGCAGAGCTCACTGCTGTCTGGCGGAGTTTGGAGCGTGCCCTGACCCACGGTCTAGCCCCCTTGGTGGTGGTGGATGCCACGGCGGTGATTTCGCTCTTACAATCTCGTGTTTCTGGGAAGTGGGAGGTACAACATCTAATTATGCGTATTGTACGTCTCCAACAGTTGCTAGTGGCGGACGTTCAACATGTTTTAAGGGAGGCGAATGGCGCAGTTGACCATCTTGCGAAGGAGACTGCTTCTTTACAATTGACTCGGGTGCTCCACCATAATGATATCACGGGTGTTCTCCACGGCATTCTCTGCCTTGACAGACGGGGAATCTCTCACCTTCGCCGGGGGTGATGATGGTTTCACGACTTGGACCAGGAGTTTTTTAGGCGGTTTTGTGGTTGGTTTTGGGAATAATGGGAACAACATGTGGGGACGATAGTTAGTATAGGTATTTTCTCTCTTTTTTGTAAAGGGAGTAAGTACTCCTTGTTTCCAGTTTTTCGCATTGTACATGACTTGAATTCTTTCTTGGTAATAAACAGGTACGGGTCCGCCAAACTCCCCGCCTAGGCACAGGCGGATTTCGAAAAAAAAAAAAAAAGGGAAAATTGGCCATCGCGCTTGGTTGAAAAGACAGTGGCGTGAAGCTATTGTGCACTGGATTATGACTGAACGCCTCTAAGTTGGAATCCAGGCTAGAAGCGATGCGTGCGCCTGCTGTCCGCTTGCCGACATACAGTAGGGGCTCTCGGGCCCCCAATGGCACGTGTCGTTGGCCAAGCCCTGGCGTGGGATGAGCAGTGTTGGCCGTCTTGAAGTACAATTCTCATCGAGCGGTGGGTAGAATTATTTGTAGACGACTTATATACGTGACAGGGTATTGTAAGCGGCAGAGTGGCTTTGCTGCCACGATTCATTGAGATTCAGCCCTTTATGGTTTAATTTGTCCCTCTCCCGGACAATTACGACCTTATTTGTTTCATAATAGAAATTAAAAATATCAATTATAATCCAATCCTATCCAGCTGAACCTGATAGAATTATATATTCAACCAGTTCAAGTGAAATAGTTTTCCTTCATTTATCAGACCTTACCACCAGCCAGCCCTATTAATATTCAACTGGCTGAATTGCAAGTATTCTGCTGTTAGGTCGAATATCCCATCTCTTGAAACAAATGCTATCTTTATTAATTACTTTAGAGAAAGTTATAAATAATTACAAAAGATGAAATAATTTTTCTTAACCTACGAAATCTACTCTTTTCTTTTTTTTTTTTTTACTTATCTCATTTACAGGAATTATTTCAAAATTTATTTAAAATACACTTAATTCATATTACATGCATAAAATCTAATTAGGGCCATAAATTAGGGCCAAACACATTTATTACCATATATGACTAAATCTCTCTCTCTTTCTCTCTTGTACTTATCATATAGTCATGTCTATATCTCCTCTGATCATAGTATGGGTACAAGCTATTGATTCTTACTAGAGAATATTATGCGGTCACTACATGAGAATTATTTCCACTTGAGTAGTTTTTAGGAGCTATAATGTATACTATCTCTATTGCATAATCCCAACATATTAACTATAATTTTAATTTTGACCCTTACACATTTTGTAATAATTTTTAATGTTTGTGGGTACTCCTACTGTTATGTATCCCATTTTAGAGCATCCAAACAAACCTCTATTAGCAATAAGGATATCATCAATGACACAATTTAAAATTCTTGCCCGGATCAGGTTTGGCCGAACCAAACCAATCAAGTATATCACATTTACTATATGATCACTTTTTCTGAACTGTATACTAATCACACTATAAGTGTGTTACACTTGTCATATGATTAGTTTAGGTTTGATTGAGTCGGGCCCGGACTAAAAATTTTCCTAATCCGGTATTACGTTAATTATTTTCATCTTGAATCAGTATAGTCTAGTAACGGACTAGCAAGTAAATTAATCTAGTGGGATTTTAGAATGGATGCTAGTAACACATTGTTGAATTAATGTAGGGTAATATTGCAGGCAAATCGTATGAAGTCATACTTTTTTTTTAGGTAAAGGTAAATTTCATTAATGATAATAAGAAGTGGTAAAACAGTAACTTAGGCAATAAGCCTAAGTTAAATACAACAACACATCTACTAACTAATAACAATACTTATCCAACTACAAACCCCATGGAATGCGCCATATTCTATATAAAATCGAAGTTTGTAAATTAAATCCTAACTCATCACAACGAATGTGGTCTCTAATCTGATCCAACACAAGAGCAACAACGATTTCTGCTTCCACTAGTATGTTTGGAATCTCCTCAAGTTGTGTTCTCGCCATAAGTGATACACAAAATAAGCCATTGTAGCACGATATGTTGCATTCACCACATGCCGACCATGCCATCTCCTGCTAGCCCATTGAATCCCGTCTTCCAATCATCATAAGGCCACTTGAATCAGACTTGTCTCCTAATAATAGTAAGACATCGTTGAGAATAAGGACATGTAAAGAAAAAGTGATTATGAGACTTCATCACATGAGTGTCACACAATATACATTCCTGATTATCTATCATGCTCATGGTCTATCCAAAGTAGATAACTGTTCTAAGATAGCCAACCATAGGTTAAACAGGTTCCGTGGGATACAAAAGGGACCCAAAAATAGTGAAAACCAACCTACTTTGGGGCCTTTCGACTAAAAGAGTAAAAATGCCACTAGAGTTGTTCCAACGAATCAGACTCGGCCCACCATGAATCAAGGGCAGCCCGTCAGTGATATCCATCATCTCCAAATCAGTGATAGATGACCAATGCCACCGCCCCTCATTCATAACCTTATCCAGACGTGCATCAAGAGGGATACCCACAGTGAAAAGACCTCTCAAATGTCTATGAATAAGAATACCCTTCGAATGCCAAGGATCATGCCATACCATGAAGGGTTCAATCGTTCCAACCTCATATTTAACCCCATTTAAGAGAAAGTGTCTCAATTTTATCATCTTCCGCTAACTTCAAGAGCCACTCGTCATGGAGACAGTCCAAAAGGGGGAAATATCATTTTTTGTTCCATACAATAGGACATGTTGCACTTTTAGTCCTACAATTTATGGACTTCGCACATTTAGTCCCATAGGATAAATATTATAGCATTTTTGGTCCAATAGGATAAAATTATAGCACATTTGATTCCATAGTATATAAAGTTGTGACAAATTTGGTCCCATAGGATATAAAATTATTTATATCATATGGGACCAAATGTGTCATAACTTTTATCGTATGGGACCAAATATGCCAAATTTTTATCCTATGGAACCAAAAATGCTACAATATTTATTTTATGGGACTAAATATGCTAAGCTCGTAAACTATAGGACAAAAACTGCAACAAACCCTATCATGTGGGAATAAAGTGCAATTTCCCTTTCCAAAGGGATTTAGAACGTAACATGTATTACCAAATCTATTGAACCAAGATAGATTGAGGAGCTTTTTGTAAAACATCCCACAAGTGCCGAACCATAAGGGCTTGATTACCTGGAGTAATAGCTCATATACCTTGGTCTCCTTCATCACACGGTAGACAACACATGCGACCACACCATGTTAGCATAACCATGATCCAAATATCCATGCTAGAGAAATCGTCATAGTTTCCCCTCATTAAGTTTGATAACTCCCTTAGGAAGGACAAAAGCAGCGGACCAATATGCATTGAGTGGATTCAGAACCGTCTTAATGAGTTGTGCCTATCCTCAAATGATAACGGAATAGCAGTCCAGCTCGCGATGCGTTTATCAACCTTTAATAGGATAAAATTATAGCACATTTGATCCCATAGTATATAAAGTTGTGACAAATTTGGTCCCATAGGATATAAAATTATTTATATCATATGGGACCAAATGTGTCATAACTTTTATCGTATGGGACCAAATATGCCAAATTTTTATCCTATGGAACCAAAAATGCTGCAATATTTATTTATAGAACTAAATATGCTAAGCTCATAAAATATAGGACAAAAACTGCAACAAACCCTATCATGTGGGAATAAAAGTGCAATTTCCCCTTCCAAAGGGATTTAGAACCTGTATTACCAAATCAATTGAACCCAGATAGATTGAGGAGCTTTTTGTAAAACATCCCACAAGTGCCGAACCATAAGGGCTTGATTAGCTGGAGTAATAGCTCGTATACCTTAGTCTCCTTCATCACACGGTAGGCAAACATGCGACCACACCATCTTAGCATAACCATGATCCAAATATCCCTGCTAGAGAAATCGTCATATTTTCCCTCAATAAGTTTGATTACTCCCTTAGGAAGGACAAAAGCAGCGGACTAATATGCATTGAGTGGATTCAGAACCGTCTTAATGAGTTGTGTCTGTCCTGCAAATGATAACGGAATAGCAGTCCAGCTCGCGATGCGTTTATCAACCTTTAATAACAAAGGTTTCCAATCCCGTACAGTTCAGCGAGAAGGAAGAAGTGGAAGCCCCAAGTATCGGAGGGGCAACTCACCTACTTGGAAGCCCAACACCTGTTGTAGTAAAGGCCGCAATTTTTCAGTTGATTTATAAAGAATCAGTTGACTCTTATTTGGATTAACCTTCAAACCCAAGATCATCGAAAATTCATCCCACCCCTCCTTAAAGACGCGAACTAAATCAACATCAGCCTGACAGAACAACAATAAATCATCAGCAAAACACAAGCTAAACAACTCTAATTCCCGGCACCACCAATGATAACAAAACACACAACTTTCGACTATGCTTTTACTCATCATTAAATGGAGCACTTCCATGCACAATACAAAAAGATAGGGGGACATATGATCACATTATTTTAGTCCCCTATTACCAGCAAAGAATCCATGTGGCTCCCCGTTCAAACAAATCGAGAAATATGTAGTAGTTACACATTCCTCCACCCAACAGACAAAACGTGCAGGAAACTGAAACAAGTGAAGAACGGCAAACAAGAAATTTCATTCAACAGAGTCATAAGTTTTTCTCAGGTCTGCTTTCAAAGCACAACGAGGGGAAAGCTGCTTTTGATTGTACCCAGAAAATAGTTCTTGTGCCAGTAAAATATTATTACTAATCTTGCAACTTGGCACAAAAGCATTTGTGCCGTACTAACAATCAGTTCCATCACACCTTTCATTTATTGCACTAACAATTTAGTGAAAACTTATACATCACATTGCAACACGGGACAGGTCTATACTCAACAACAGTGGAAGGGAGTTGTACCTTAGGGATCAAAGTGATTAATGTGGCATTCAGTTGTTTAAGGAGCTTTTCGAACAGAAAAAATTCCATAACTGCAGCAATGCATCCCTCTCCCACAATTGGCCAAGCTGCCTTATAAAATCTCGAAGAATATCCATTAGGACCCGGGGCTTTATCCTCAGCAATTAGGGGTGATCAAAAAATATTACCGCCCAAAATCGCCCTAATCGAACCTTTTTTATGATGTATTTTCAAACTGCAATTCTAAATTTTTGAGTAAAATCAAACTGTACTTTTGGTTTTGTTTTAATACAGAACTTAAAAAAATGCCAAATATCACACCGCACCGCTAAATATATAATTAATTTTTAAAATTATATATATAATAATTTGAGAAAATAATTAATTTTTAGAAGAATTTTATATTTAAATGATATAACCCAAAAATTCATATATTATCAAAGTTCCATATTACAAAGCCCATTTTTGTAAAATTCAAATTTGGACTTTATAAAACAAAATGTGTTTAATTTTTAAGCCCATTCAAATATAATCCCATATGTTGATTTTTTTAATTTTTCATTGTATATTTTTTTTTATCCCCTTTTCCTCTTTTCTCTTTTGTCTCTTACCTACCCTCTTCTCTCTTCTTTCTGAAACTCTTCTCATTTGTTTCTCTCCCATTTATTAATTTTATACTCAAAATTGACCATATATTATAATTACTAATCAATATCATACATTTTATTTTTAATAATATGGTACTTTTATTTATACATTTAATCTTTAAACAAAAACAAGCTTAATCAATAATTTAGTAAATTCTAATATTGTTTTAAATAAATATTTAATATGATAAATATAAATTTTATGTTATATTTTAATATCGATCTGTAATATATTATACTTTTTAAATTGACAAGTCCTAATAATTAACTTATAATTTTTTTATATCTATTTGTGAGTTTTATACTTATATCAAGATATATAGTATGCATTATGCAATC
This sequence comes from Sesamum angolense, assembly GCA_034509725.1. Classification (NCBI taxonomy): domain Eukaryota; kingdom Viridiplantae; phylum Streptophyta; class Magnoliopsida; order Lamiales; family Pedaliaceae; genus Sesamum; species Sesamum angolense. The sequence continues at coordinate 22,285 of JACGWL010000763.1, forward strand.
TATTTTATTATGGGATAATTACATTTATACCTCCTCACCTATTGTCATTTTACACAGACCACCCCTGCCTTTTCAAAAATTACAAAAACCACTCCTAACAGCCTTTAAAACCCCAAGATGCTCCTGTTGACTGGGTCAATTTTTAATTTAATTTTTCAATGATAGAAATGCCCTTAGAGGTATTTTGTAATTATCAAAAGGTAGAGGGAGTGTCAAAGTAATATTTATGGGGATGAATAATATGACCCCATATTTTATTATTATTTATATTAATTTTAATTTATTTTTTAATTATTTTATTAACTTTTTTTATTGAATCTATATATAAATTTATACCTCTTAATAATTAAAATATTAAATTATTTAATTAATATATTAATAAAAATTAGTTATTAGCTTATAAATTCAAACTAAAAATTATCACATTTGTATAAATTATTTTAAATTCTTAATATTAAAATATTTATTTATTTTTTATTTATAGCTAAATTATTAAAGTTAATAAATTATACATATATGTATATGTATTATATAATATAAATATATAAATATGTATATAATTGAACATATTTATATGTATATATTACATTTATAATAATTTCATTATTTGTAACAGTTCTTTACTTTATTGTTTGTTGACCAGAATTCAAGAACTGAGTTGGAATAAAAGCCTTCACTTTAGTAAATGTCTCGAAACCGCTTCCTCATGACTGAAAAGGCTACTTGTTACCTTCTCGGATGATGGGCGAGTACTGCCTTCTTGGGATAAACGGATAAGAAAAATGTATCCAAACTTGATGAGATCGTAAAGTTAGCTTTTATCCGGTATGGAGCCATCGTCGCTTCGATCAGTGTAGGGCTTCCCTCTGTAGAAGCTAGGAGTTGGATTATCCCCGCTAAGATAGAGTTGCTACAGCATCATCTCAACTATGCCAGCTCCCCTCACGCTTTTTGGGCTTCCGGGTAGCTGAACGCTATTATTCCTCCTTCCCCGCTTAGGCCTTGTTCCGACTTTGGTTCGCGCTTAGGGTAGGGCAGGGCTCTCATCTCAGCTCTAATTCCAAGGAGCAGGCCTGTTGTGTCATTTACACCCGGCCCGTCTCCTCTTTCCTGTAGAGGAATGGATTTGCCATCCCGTCCTTCCAATGTCCCTCGCGGTTGTATTAATTTTAATAAAATTTAATTATAAATAAAAATAGAGAACAAAGAGTTTTTAATTTTAAGAATTCAAATTAATTTATACAAGTGTGATATTTTTTTAATTTGAATTTATAAGCTAGTAACTAATTTGTATTAATATATTAATTAAATAATTTAATATTTTAATTATTAAGAGGTGTAAATTTATATATATTCAACAAAAAAAATTAATAAAATAATTTAAATTTAAATTAAAAATTAGTATAAATAATAATAAAAAAATATATGGGGTCATATTATTCAGTTTTCTAAATATTACTTTGACACCCCTCTACCTTTTGGTAATTACAAAACACCCCTAAGGGCATTTTTATCATTAAAAAATTAAATTAAAGTTTGACCAAGTCAATAAGGGTATTTTGGGATTTTAAAGGCTGTCAGAGGTGGTTTATGTAATTTTTTAAAAGGGAGGGGTGGTTTGTGTAAAATGGCAATATGTAAAGGGGTGTAAATGTAATTATCCCTTTTATTACTTATAAATTTATGTCAAAATTTGCTTGCTACGTACAAACACTTGTTTCTTTTCTTGATTTTTGTTAGTTTTAATATTTTATTTTTGTTAAAAGTATTCAAACCGCCATAAATCGCTCAAAACTGCATCTTTGATTTTGGTTTTAAAAGTGGCAATTTAAAAAATTATTTTTTAAAACCGCCAAAAGGAATGCAATTTGAAAATAGCTATGAAAATTTGAAACTGCACAGTGAGCACCCTATTAGCAATATAAAAAAAAGCCGCCTTAATTTCAGTTTGTGTAACCGGCTTTAGCATCTCCGTTCCTTACTCATCCGTAATTGTATGCTTTACCCATGGTTGGAGGTACTCTAGGTTAATCATTGTCCTCCAACGAGTTCCACCAAGAAGCTTCTCATAGAATCCGGCAAACTCATCCTGAATATCCCTAGGGAAAGAAAGCATTTCCCCTTGAGCATTATTGATTTGGAAAACCCTCTATGTCGTCCATCATGCTACAACCTTACGAAAGAAAAACTTCATACATTGGTCGCCCTCTTTTAGCCATTGCATCTTAGCTCGTTGTTGGAGCATCAATTGCTCCATCTTAGTTGCCTTGGCCACCACCATCTTGCAAACGCGTTTTAACTGAATAAGAAATGGGTGATGGCATGATTGCAAAAAATGATCCTGCACAATGACCAAGAATTCCATATCAAGTTTGACATTAGCTGCAAGATCCCCTTCTCCTTTCTCATGCGCCTGAACACGGGTTTTAACAATTTAAGCTTCCTAGTAATTGAATACATAGAAGTTCCATGAATATGATGTTGTCATATATTCGCCACCTTGGAGAGAAATCCATGTAAATGGGCCAAATAATTTTCAAATCTGAATATAATAGCCGCCCTTGTAGCAGGACTCCCATGTAACACCAATGCCAAATGATCAGAAGTTCGAGGCGTGGTGCTCATAATCGATACATTCAACCATTTGTTAAATCATTCATCATTAACAAGTGCCTTATCCAACCTCTTCCAAAGTCTTCGCCCTCCATCACTACAATTATGTCATGTATAACGGACCCCTTGCACCGGTAGATGCAATAAGCCAGTTCTCATGATACATTCATTGCATTCCTCCATAGCCAACCTTATATAACCAAAAATACCACATACTTTACTCATATCGAGTACAATATTAAAATCCCTAACAATCATACTCAAGTAAATAATAACCAGTTCGCTGACCCTAACATGCGTTTTCAATAAAACCACCAGAATGTACTAACATGTAGCACAACCATCAAGATCATTTCTATTCATGTGCAAATTGTTGATGCAGTCGGTGTCACTAATCTCAAATAAACTTGGCATGTAACTAACTCGGTTAGGTATTTTATTGTGCACGTTGTACTAATGTACATACACCATAACGACAATATGATTCATATTGTATCAAGACTCATAAATATTGTAAAACACGAATAAAAATTTTACAATGTCTATGACTATCACAGGTAAGGTAACCACAAACTCATCAAGCTTGATCGATTTTATTATAGACTACAAACAACAAGTCGTCATTCTGATCAAACCCCACATATAACAAACACATGTACTTGGCTTCTGGAGGGAAGAAGTTACACACTACCTAAGTAAACGTACTAAAACGAATGAAATCTTATATTATTTGTAAGACTTTTATTATGGTATTTTTGTAGATATAACAAATTCAAGAACAATTATGACCTTATTTCTTTCACAACAGAGAATGAAAGGGCTAATTATAATCCAACCATACTCAACTAAACCTGATAGAATTGCGTAACCCACCAGTTCAATAGTAAAATAGTTGTCCCTCATTTATCAGGCCTTACCATCGGCCGGCCTTATTAATATTCAACCGACTAAATTGCATATTCGGGTGACTCGACCGAATATCCCATCACTTGAAACAAATGCCACCTTTATCAATTACTCTAGAAAAAGTTATAAATAATTATAGAAGGCGAAATAACTTTTCTTACCCTAAAAATCTACTCTTCTTTTTTTTTTTTTTTTTCCTTATCTCATTTACACAAATTATTTTAAAATTTAATAAGAACACACCTAATTCCTATTACGTGCATAAAACCGACACGCAAAAAAGAATAAATTCAAGGGTCAAAACATGTGATAAATACCAAATTGAGGAGTGACAAGGACCACGTTAACTCATAGTCCACCTAATGATATGGCAAAAAGAAATATAGAATGGATTCAAATTTCAAATTATATATATATATATAGGGACTTTACTTTTCATTAATTAATTTATTATTTTTCCTAGCTATCTAACTTTAATTGTATTTCAAGAAAGCAATATAAAAATGTAGTTCACAAAGCGTCCAAAATTAGGCACCGGCTTTTATTGACATGACGACTGCAGTACCCATGAAAAGAAACAAAGATGCCTTTTTATTATATTATTATAATTCAATAAACGCACAACTTTACTTGCCCATGTATTCCACGTTTTGCTATCTATAAATGTCTTCTCATCTTGATGGACTTTTTTGTTTTTAATTAAATTTAAATATTTTATTTTTAATTATGGAATATGAATTTTACCACGTCAATTAGATTTTCGTTGATAATAATTTATTATATAATTCAGCACACAATTATTTTTATTACAGTATGTATATATATATATATATATATATCAAAGTTTTTATAAGTTCAAATTAAAATATAAATATTATAACATGTTTCCAAAAATTTTGTTTCATAATATATATTCCAATGTAGAATAAGTAAAATATTCAATATTGGGAATGTTAAAGAACAATTTTGAGAAAAATAAAATATCAATTACACCTCCTGTAATATAAAAAAAATTTCAAAAAATTCCCTGAGACCAAGCTGACTAGAGGATTGTGTAAGTTATTGTTCATACCATAAGGGTGATTTTTTATATTTAATCTTTTATAAAAAAAACTTTTTGATATTTTTTCATATCATAAGGGTCAAAATAAATTTAACTCATAAATATATATAAACAAATGTCTGTCTATGTATATGTAACTTTTTTTATCATATCTAATCATTAGCTCTTTCGAATTCATGATTGAAAATAGAAAAGAAAACTTAAATGTACGCGCGCGCGTGTGTGAGAGGAGAGAGAGAGGAATAGTAGTAAAAGAATGAGAAAAAATGAACAGTTTTTTGAACAAGGAATTTATTTCGTCCCTACCTTGTCATAGACGTAATTGCTAAAAATTGACAAACAATATATTCTGATTGAAAACTTTGCCACTCAACCTTGATAGATAATTTATATGCTTTTTTTTTTAAAATTCGTTTGACCATTTTTTTTAATATCTTATAATATCATAAAAAAAAGATATTTTGAATCTTATAATTTTTTTTTTAAAAAAATAATAATTTCACCAATTTTTTTTAAAATATTTTATAAGCTTGATAATCTTCACACTCAATAAACAAAAACACACTCATAATTTTGTTAGTATTTCACTTTTACCTTTCATATAATTGGCGTCCCCGCCCCCTTCCTCCACAAAAAAAAATATTTATATGATTTTAAATTCTAATAGTTTGATGAATTTTTCGATCATAATTAACTAAAGTATGAAGAGTTGATTATAATGACAAACACTCTAACATCTTATGACTCTGATATTTCATTTATCTAAATATATTAAAAGCTTATTTTTTAAAATAAGATTCAACATCTTATAAGATGCACAAGTTTATATATAATATGTTTCAAATATAAGCTAAACCAAACGCCCTCTAAATTCGCATGAATCCCGTCACCAATATCGGCATAACTCGTCAGTCTGATTTAAACGTCGTCATCTCTCACGCACTGTGATACATAAATTTCAATGCACGTAATTTAATTAAAATTATTGACTTATAATATATTATTTATTCTATTTCTCCATATATCAATATATACAAAACAATATTGGGTGATGATATGAATTATTGAGAGCATTTCATTTATCACATTCTTGTGTGTGTAATTTTCAAGATTCCCATAAAAGTCAAGATGAAAAAAGAATATGCATACTACTACTACTACTACTACTATACAATTATCTGCATATATGGATGTTCCAAAAAGTCTATAGACATTAACAAAAAGTCCATAATCTCCGACCAACACACACTGCTTCTATACTTTCTTCCATTCTTCCTGTCCTAATTAGCCGCATTTATTCAAACAAGTTGTAGTATAAAAAAGCACACGCACACACACATACACATACGTGTAGGGTTTATAAATTTCATAGATCATCTTGTTTGAAGTCTATATATGTTTATCTGTAGAGTAGAAATGGAGAATTCTGAGAGAAGTAGTAGTAGCAGTATTAGGGTTAGGAAGTACAGGAAATCGTCGAGCCCCCGTCTACGGTGGACGGCTGATCTTCATCATCTCTTCGTTGAAGCTGTAAACAAGCTTGGAGGGAAACACAGTAAGTTTAATCAATTATATATATATATATTATATATATATATATATATATATCATTCAAGAAAAAAAAAAAAAAAAACTACTTTAGGGTTTCTCTCTCTCATCTCCCTCTCTCTCCTCTCTCTCTCTCATCAAGATTATAATTTCATGGACATGGAAATTGTGAGATAAGTGAAAATTTTGATTGTTTTTGTGGGGGAGATGAGAAAAAGAAGGGTTATTAGAAAAGGGTTTTCTGTGATTAATTTGATTCAAGAAGAAGAAAATATTATATGGTATTAATTAATTAATGTATTTATAATAATATTATGGTGGAAAATTTGATTATAATTTGTGGGTATTTTATGGCTTTGAATTATGTATATATATAATTAATTAATGTATTGTTGTTTTATTAATTAATATTTGGCAGAAGCAACTCCGAAGAAAATTATGCAAATGATGGATGTTAGGGGGCTCAAGATTTCTCATGTCAAGAGCCATCTCCAGGTATATTTAATTTTATTTTCAAAATTAATTAATCCTTTTTTATGCCCTCATTTTTTGCATTAATAATTAAAATTAAATTGCATAATAAGTACTCATCATGTGAATATATATATATATATATATATATATATATATATAAAAGAATAAGTAAGGGTTTATATTCCATTTTAATTACTACTAGATATGAAAAAAATAAATTTTATACATATATATATATATATATATGATAAATATTAGCTTAAATTAAGCTATTTTTGCTTTTCTTTTTTGAATTAATAGAATTTTCTTATCACCTGCACCTGCAATTTTTCGGTCGCAAATTATTTTTCCGACTTCCTTCCTTTTGTCAAAAACTCACTCGTAAATTAAATTTTGCAACAATTTCTTTTTAAAATCCATCATAAGTTGCTGTGTATATAAAAATAAAAAATTGTCCTAATGAAAGGTTTAATAATTACGTAGAAAATAATAAATATGAAAAGACTCATCATATGTCGTGTGTAATATATATATCATTGAGAGAAAAAATTAATTGTAATAAACATAATGTAGTACTAATATATATGCACGTTAATTTAGAGCAAACTTTATTTCATGACATCAGATTATTATACATGATTATAGACTATGAAATATTTTAGGAAAAAGTTGCATTTTTTGGTCCTATAATTATTAGAGGCCGTACTTTTTATCCACTATCATTTTAATTTTATAATTAAGAATAATAATTAAAAAAAAAAAAAGTATATGTGTAGCTAGCTAGGTTAGCCTTTCGTTTGGTTGGAAGTTTACCTAACTAATTAATCATTTATTAAAACAAAAGATTTGATTATCACGAATTATATATATATATAATATATATATATATATATATTAAAAATCATTTTTGGTAAAATTACATTTTTGGTCCTGTAACTTTAGGTCGTTAGCACTTTTAGTCCTGTAACTTACTTCATTTACACATTTAGTCATTTTTTTGACGAATTTAGTCCTTAGCATCTCACATTTGGTCCTTTTTTTGGCAAATTTAGTTCTGTATTGACAATTTTTGTCCTAACGACTCATAGTTACAGGATAAAAAATGAGATTTATTATAGTTTGAATAGGACCAAAATTGTCAACACAGGACTAAATTTGTCAAAAAAGGACCAAATGTGAGATGCTCAAGACTAAATTCGTCAAAAAAAGGACTAAATGTGTAAATGAAGTAAGTTACAGGACTAAAAGTGCTAACGACCTAAAGTTACAGGACCAAAAATGTAATTTTGCCATCATTTTTTTTCATAAAACATTTCATTAAGAAGTTAATTAAAATTTAATATTCCTTATCCAACGAACGTACACACATTAGGGTTGTAATTGTTAACATGTCTAGTTCATTGCTAAATTTAATTTATTAGACTACTCATTTTTATCGCGTTTATTTAGTTATTAATTTATTTAAAATTTTGTTACATGATCAACAGTACTAATTTACTCGTGAAATACTTTCGAGTTCTTTTATGTTTAACACACAGCCAAACACATACACACATATATATTTACATAAAAATTGAAATAATAATTAATAATTTTGCAATTTTGAGCAGATGTATAGAAATATGAACGCGTCTATCGATTCAAACGAGCTTTTAGCTATCAAAACATACCAAGAAAAGGGATCAGATTGCGTCACTTTGCTTCCTCTACGGTATGTTGTTATATATATGTATATATATTGTATGTATGGGTTAAATACTTTTTGTATCCTCAGGGCTCATTTCCTTTTTAGGAGTTGATTGTGTAGGGATTGATTAAGTTGTGATTATAATCATGATTATTTAATAAAATTCTCAAAACTTGGATCACAGTCCTTGTATAATCCTAATTAATAGCGGGCCGTATGTGTTAGTGACGGGCTTGGACGTTTGAAAGTAAACAAAATATAGAAAAGTATTAAATGAAATATCTAACTCAATACCAAAAAGTAAATGAACCCTCAAACTATGCATGAAGTGCATTTATTCCCTAAACTAAAATTAATGTAATAAAATGTCCCACTCATGATATAGATCAATTTTTTAAGACGAAAATAACCTTCTTATTTACCCCACCCTAAAATATATGTCTATTACGATCATTCCCCCAAACCATAATTTGAATTATTATACAAAAATTATTTAAAGTAAAATTCTACCCAAAATTATTATTTCTATAGTGAGTATAGAATCTGTATACACTCTATAAATTTACTATATATCCTTATTTTTTTATTTAACTACTCATAAACTTATATAATTTTTGCTTGTGATGTTATATATATTCAATTTTTCTTTAAAATAAATTATCAATATATTTTAAAATACTACATCGAATATGTATATATGTAAAAATGTGTAAATCTATAATATTCCACATTCTTTTTAGTAATGATGACATATTTTAATTAATATGCGTACATGTAATTGAATAAAATTTTATAAGCTATATAATATACTTTTTTATTATATGCATTATGTTTGACATATATTTACATGTAATTTTTAATATAAATAATTTACTTCGTAAAACATATTTGTATATATTGAGTTTGTAAATATTTTATTTTAATAAATTATACTTGAGGAAGTAAAATATTGAAGAGTATAGGAAAGATCAAAATGGCATTTTTGTCTTGTCAATGACAAATTATTTTGTCGGGAGATTTTTTATTACATTTCATACTTTAGTGGGGTTAGTGCGAGTACATGCATAGTTCATGGGTGCAAAATGTATTTAACCCGATATACATTAGTGATATATTTCAATTAAAAAAAATATATAATTTTAGTCTTGTAACTTACCGAGTGTGACACCTTCAGTTCCCTAGGAACTATTTTCTAATTTAGTCCTACAATTAAATTTTTGCCAATATTAGTACTTTTTCGGCCAATATGACAAAAAATTGCATGTGACTTTAACATGACGTGATTAATCATATAGGACCATAAATGTCAATCCTAAATTAATTACAGGACTGGAATTATAATTTAATTAAATAATGTGCAAATTATTATTATATTAAAATATAATTCATTTTACAAATATCTATAAAATAAAAGATAAAAACTTTGAATGAATTAAACATATATATTTATGAATACAATTTGGAACAGGGCTTGGACAAGACCCGAACCTGATTGGGTTCACACATTAATAAAAATGCATTTCAAAATCTAATCATTTGAACCTAGATCCAAGATCGAATTTGCGAATTGAATATATTTTTTTTTTTTCAAATGGTGTTACATTTTATTTAAATAAAATGGCAAAATCTCTGTGTACATAATGTACATAAAATAAAAGAACAATATAATTTGAAATAAAAAATTGAATCAGCAATTATCATTCCTAATATATATATATTTTTTTTATTGCAATGAAATTCATAATTATTGATCATAAAGAGCATGCATTGTGCAGACAAGTGTACCAAGGATTAAGAGAGCCCCCCATTCATAGGAGACCAGCAAAAGCCAAAATTAGCTGCCAAGGAAGAAGGAAATTTACCCAAAACCCTCAAAATCTATTTTCCCATCAATACCATATTCAGGTGATCACTCCCATTCTTTTCACACACACACACACACACACACACACACACATATATATATATATATATATATAATAGATTATTTAATTTAATATATATTATTATAGGCGGAGATAATAAAAGACTGAATCCAGGTGATTAGTATATATTGATCCTTCGTCATTTTGTCTATTACTATAAATGGTGTATTATTCTCTGTATTATAAATAATTATGGCGTAAAATTATAATAAATTAATATTATATATATATATATATATATATATATATATCACTATCAAACAAAAACAATGCAAATGCTTAGGTATTGATTATGTTTAATCAATATTTCTTGTGTCTTTAGTTTTGAATAAAATATTTTCTATAATTTTCTACAGTGACGACTTTATTAAAAGTTTTTGTGATTAATGATTATAGCTTGATAAGATCAAATTTATTGTCTTTTAATATATATATATATATATATATATATATTTAATTATAATTTAAAAATTATCATAAGATATTTTGTCACTGGTATTATCTTTTCTTGTGGGGATGACAAGCCAATTTAATTATTTTTCTTCTTCTAACTACATAAATAATGCAATCCTTTTTTTTTTTCTTTCAAAACCTAGCTAATCGAATATTATTTACTTGATAATCTGAAATTCAAATATTTATTTTCATAGAAAAGTTAAATAATTAATGTGATATATTAGTTAAAAGATTAATAAGAAATATGAGTTCATATTATAATCACAATTTGGAACAATTATTTTATAATTAATATAATATATGTGACCCCTAATGTAACTAATTTGGATGATAAATATTTATCATAAAATTAACCTTATACATATTTATTTATTCACAAGATATCTATTTTTAATCAACTAACTCTCTCAAATTTTTTATTCATGCAAGTTTAATATTATTTTATGTTATCAATTTTGATCAATTACTTATTTTATTTTTAATCTTTAACTTAATTACACAAAAAGGAAAATAAAATTTCTAATAATACATATATCTAATGTGTTTCAATCGTTAATATAAATTTATTTCTTGATTTTATTATAATCCCAAAATATTGTGCTTAATATTTTTTTACAAGCTCGTGCGCACGCGCGCGCGCGCACACACACACATATATATATATATATATATATATATATATATATATTATATATATATATATATATATATATATTATTGGCATATTTATTGAGTGTGTCTGACTGCTGGTTGAGTAAATAATATATATTTGAAGGTGCAGGGCAAAAAAGGAAGCACAGCAAATACAGACACAGAGAGAGATCAAACTCCAAGGGCAAATGTTGAGTTAGCAGAAGGCAGTGTCCTAAACTTTTGGGGTATACCCCACCATCAACCATCTCAATCTACCAACAATGCCCCTATGATCAATTTAGACCTAACTATTTCATCAAATTAATTAGTTTGATTATTAATTTCATATGTCCTGATTTTAGATTTTATAGACACTCAATTTATTTATTTTTTGGCCTTTTAATTAATTTTCACATCCGACTAATGTTTTTATAGGACTGTAAATGATTCGAGTCGAGTTGAACATATTATTATTCACATTTGCATGAATTATTACTGAACTTCAAGACTTGCGTTTAAATTTAATTTGGGTATTAATTTAATCGAGTTCAAATGATTTTTAATTGAATCAAACAAAAGTCGAACTCGAGGAAATTAATATGTTTAATTATCTTTTATTATTTTTATACTAATCGAACCAAGCTCAAGAATTTACCGAAAAGATTTTTTGTTCAAGTGTGGTTTGATAAATTTAACAAATCGAATTCAACTGGGCTCTTATTGATCAATTTTATTTTTAAAAAAATATATATTTAAAAATTTTAAATATATCAATATTTTACAGAATGTAATTAAAGAAAAAGTTGAAAATTTAAAAAAAAAAAAAAAAACAGTATAGAATTAATTAAATAAATTTAAAACATTTATTATTAGAAATTTAAAATTTTTACTTTTAAATTTATTGATTCAAATACGTCATTTCATTGTAAAAACTAATATGACATAACTCTAATAATTTCAGTTGCGGAAAACTGCAAAATTACTCCTACAATTTAGAATTATTTCAAACTTGACCCCATATTTTATAAAACTTTAAATTTAACTCTATGTTCAAAGTTGCAAAAGGAGGCCAAAACGTACCAGAAAATGCCCCTCCCACTGACAAATGTCAAAGGTGCCGTACGGCAGACTATTTTTTGAACAACGTGCACACGTGGGTTTTCCGTTGGTAGTTTTAACGTCGGTTAGTGTCGAGGGTTTTTTTTTTTTGGCAGCGCCTTTGTTTCTTTTTGTAATAATATAAAATATGAGTTTAAATTTAAAATCCAGTAAAACGTGGGGTCAAATCTAAAGTGACCCTAAAATGTGGGATTAATTTTGCAATTTTAGCATTTGAGTTACCGTATACAACTTTTTCTTTGATGAAATGACAAGGACGGTTGAAAGTTCATAGGAAGAACAAAAGCCCATCTCGGACATTTATCCAACTTCTTCTTGTCAGAATTTTCTTCGTCTTATTTTGTTTCTTTTGGTTTATTACACTTACAATCCTTGAAATTTTGAAATTACATTTTTCCCTAAAAAAATGTGAAATTATGCTTACAACCCTTTTTATTAGGATTTAGATGAAAATGCTGATGTTAGCAAAACAAACTACATAAATCTTCAATTTTGCACTAATTCAGTATTCTCATATAATAATTTTGTATTTGTAAAAAAAAATATGGAATGACTTTAACCACAAAATATACATATATATATAGAGAGAGAGAGAGAGGTCTAGAACGTGCTATGTTCTGGAGAAAGAGGGAGAAGGAGTTGACTTCGTGTAATGCTTGGAGTGAGAGAATATATATATATTTTTTTTAGGTTAGTAAAAGAGTACTTTTGGTAATTCAATAAATTGGTATGAAAATTGTCAAAATAATACAAATTATCATTTTTACCCTTTACAAATAAATTAATTCATTTCGTACAAATAGAAGAGTGAAGGAATTATATCAAAAACTAAGTGCAAATGGTGTAAAAATTACAAAATACTGGTCCCTTTAGACACAAAAAGGTTTTTTTTTTTTTTAATTCGTATAGATATTATTATATTTATCCTTTAAAGTCCACAAATATATATGTAAATACTAAATAAGGAGTAAAATTAAAAATTTATATAATATTCTTTTGTTAAAATTAATTTTTTTCGCCCAAACGCTAATAAAAGTAAGTCAAATGTAAATGAGAATTTCGGTGGGGTGTAAGAAATAAGAACCCAATTTTGTGAGGCTTGTTCACTTGATTGGGTCCAACAACTAAAGGCCCCACTGGAGTTATCCATCTAAAGGCTGGCTCGTCAGGGCCATCAGAAGGCCCAAGGGGAGTTGTCCACCTGAAGGCCTCCTTGAAAGCCCATCGAAGGTCCAGCAAGTCCACTCGAATTGTGCAGCCATCGAGGCCCAATTATACACACAGCCGTCCAACTACCTTGGAGAAACGCACGATACAACCACATGGCTCGTTGGAGTGCTAACGTTTTTTTTTTTTTTTTTTTAAGTTACTCTTCCCTTATTTTAATGGGAAGGTGTAAGTATTTGTATGTGTTCACACAAATTTTGGTGTCTGTAAAAATAATTATAAGACAAGTAAAATATATAGACAAATAAATGTTAATGATTTAAATGAAAGTGAATATAAAATTATAACTCAAAGGACTATATCACATACTACGGAGCTGAGGAGTACCAATCATATTGACCAAGCATCAAAGGCTTCCATATGACGATTCATCGCGAACCACTTTGGTTAGCTTGACAACCTTAGTCAATCACTCATTGAAGTCGTATAGACGTCCTACGTCTGTTGTTGATGAAACACGGCAGTTATCTAATGAATGCAATACTTAAATAAGTCTCGATATAACTCTTGATTCATATTTCGAGGTTCTCGATTTAAAATATTTTATACACAACCCTTAGAAGTTGGTTTCATAATTTCCATCTAATGTGCAATCGAACTGCATTGGTTGTTTGATTGATTTGTGGGACTTTGTTGTGATATTAAAGTAGTAAAACATAATATAAGTTAAACACAACAAAAGAATACCAACGAATTCTTACTTTAATATTAATTCAATATTACAAATAGAAAAGAAGTTGCTTAAATAAGTTATATGAATGACAGGGTTGTCCCCTGTACTTTCCATCACTACAACTTAAACACGGGCAATTTTAGGAAAATTTTTGTCCAGGTCCGACTCGATCGAATCATGACAGGTGCAATATACTTGTCGTATGATTGATGTGCAATTTAAAAAAAAAAAAAAAAGACCAACTATATTACAAGTGTGATACACTTATTTTGTGGTCTATTTGATTCGACTAAATCAGATCGTGATAAGAATTTTCCATAATTTTAAGACTATTTCCTATAGACCACTCAACAATGATCAGGATCGATGTCGTACAATCCTTTACCAGCAGTGAGGAGTAATACTGAAATCAACACAAATGTGTCAAAAAATGTGGGAAAACACCCCCGTAAAAGGATATTGGTATTTTGGTTTTCACCCACGTTATAGAGTTATAGTTATATAAATTGAGTAATGAAATATAAGTGCTAGCGTTTGCTCAAATTATTTGAAATAAAATTGTTATATATTTATATACACACAAATGCAGAGGAAGAGGGATCAATCAAAATATTTACTAAAGAATCAATTATTATTGTGAAATACTGCACATGCAATCTAATAATCTATCGATCAACCTTATAATTGGTATTCACCTTATTAAATTAATTAATTATTAATATTTATAATACTAATTACAACAAATTTTATAGAAATGATGAGTTAATTTCATATAACATGCAATCTTGTTCTTTATTTATTTAAAAAAAATAAAATAAAAATGTTATAGATAAAATTATATAAGGTATAATCCTTTCAATGGATCTCACATAATACATATCAGAATTTTTTTCTCTATCTATAACTATTTTGATGTCATTTTCTTCATTAAAACAAATTTTTTATCTTATTTTAATTATTAAATTAATTCTAATTATATCATAAATTTTAATTAAATAATTAATTTAGATTAATTAGTAATATCAAATATATATATATATATATATATAAATAACTATTTAATAACTATTATTAAAATATATCAAAAATAAAATTTGAAACCCACACTCTTGTAATTATGAAATCTAAATTTCATTAATTTTTGAATTCATAGTTTCATAATTATGAAATCTCAATTTCATCGATTAAGACAAACCTTGTCCACAAATAAAAATGTTATCTACATAACATTATAAAGAGTGGTTGAAACCCAATTTCTAAACCACGTTTTTCTTTTTCCTTCTTTAATTGTACCATAACACCTCCTTAGGAAATGCATGGGAAGGTTCAGAACATCAAGCCCATACCCATAAAGTACACACATTCATACACATTGTCGGTGTGTTCACATTTACACAAGTGTACCCACTCATGTGCGTGTATATATAGAGAGAGAGAGAGAGAGAGAGAGAGAGTAGAGCTTGGACTTGGTCAGCAAAGTGTGTATGGGAGCAACACTGATAATCCAATCAGAGCCATTCCATATTTTGAGAGGATCTTGTCTGAGTTCTCTAATACAATTATGAGCAACAGCCCCCCATCTATTTCTATCCGTATACATGTGTGCTGCCCTGCCCTTTACAGCAAAGTCAACTAAAAGAGCAGTCCGAGTCAACTCTAACCCCAATTAGAAAACTTGCTGATTCTTGAACCAAAGCTACAGGTAAATATTTATTCTGAAAAGATTCACTGTTCCCGTAGCTTCTTGCAAATTTAGGATGGTTATTTACTGCCTGCCTGGTCAAATACTGATTGTGGAGCTTTAATTCCTTTTTCTTGATCTTTGGTTGGCAGCTTTCATGTGATAAAGCAGGTGGCCAGGGAGAAAAGTTGCAGTCTTTTGGCTGATTTTCTATCTGGGTTAGATTTTGTTAGCTGGATAGTTTATTTGGAAGTTTGCGTTCTCAAAAATTGAAATTTCTGTTTGCATATTGCTTGGTGGGCTTGGTGCTCTATAGCTGACGTTGTGAAGAAAGGGGGGTGTTGACTTGTAGGCTGCAAGGGTTTCTTTCAAGATTTTGCCTGTTTTGAAGGGGGGATGCATTTTTAGATTGGTTTTTCTTGCTGCTGTGTGAAACTGAGAAATGGGTTGTGCTTGAAAATGGAAGATTTGTGGGATTTGAAGATATTGCTTTAGTAGGATTTGGGAAATGGACTGGTAATGAATGTTCTTGAGGTGTTTCCAGTCTTTTCTGATGGATATAGATTTTGAGTTGGGCTGGAAGTGGGAAGCTCTTGAGGATTCGTGGGATTTTGACTGACGGATTTTACCATCTTGGGAGCCTGGTTCTGTAGTTTTTTGCTTATGCAGCTAAGATATATTTGACTTGTAATGGGATCTGGATGAATATTTTGCCAGATTTTTGGCTGATTTCTGAGGATATTGGTTTTACTTGCTTGCGTTGCTGATGTTCATGCGTTTTGAAAGCTAAGGAGCCTACAAAACGTTAACCATGGATAATGGCAATGACCTCTCATCATCCTTGAGCTTTGCCTCCTCATCATATTTATCAAATGGCTCCAGCAGCCAAAATATACCTTCTGCCATTGGCTGCGAAGTAGGGACGAGTCTTGAATTATTGAGTTTGAGCAAACTAAGTTCCAGTCTTGAAAAGTTAGTGGTTAGTTCTGAATATGGCTATAGTGATGCAGAAATAGAAGTTGAGGGGATTACTGTTGGCGTCCATCGTTGTATCTTAGCTGCACGAAGTCAATTTTTTCAAGAACTATTTAAAAAAGCAAATGAGGGCTCTGTTAAGGAAGGTAAGCCAAAGTATCTCTTGTCAGAATTGGTGCCTAATGGAAGGATCGGATATGAAGCGTTTATGGTTGTTTTACATTATTTGTACACTGGAAAGGTTAAGGCATCTCCATCTGAGGTATCAACCTGCGTTGATGAGTCCTGTGCTCATGATGCGTGTGCTCCTGCCATAAACTATGCTGTGGAAATGATGTATGCTTCTGCCACATTTCAGATTAAAGAACTTGTGATGGTCGTTCAGGTAAGTTCTGCAACATCTGCTGGCTATGACTATGACCGAGTTGATTATTCAATTTTTATGATGTTACATATTCAAATTTGGGAAAATAAAAAGACCCGGTATGTTGGATACAGAGACAAGAAAAGTCTGATAGAATCCATCCATAAGCACTTAACCTCCTTTATGTTAGGTATTTTTGTCCATTAGAAAATGATTTGCAGAGGAGAGAGATAGTTCCTCTTTGCTTATTCTTGAATAGAATACAATCTGAAGTGCATACAAAAGGTTGCATTTATTAAACACATATGCAGAGAGCCATAAAACCAGATTTCTTTTATTTCAGTTGTATTTAGCTACGCTGTCAGGAGAGAATTTCTATTATTTGAAAAATTTCAAGTGAAGGAGGAGAACGTTATGATAATTCCCTATTGAGTACATATCTAAAAAATAAATAACTCTGAAACAATATGCTCTGGTGCTTTTTGTGGTAGCAGCGATCTTTGCACTGATCAAGGGTTGGTGAGTTCATTGCTTCACAAACTTGGCAGTTCTGTGCCAGAATTCAAACTAATACTAAATGATGGTAACCGAGATGTTTTTGAGGCCTTCACTTCCAAGTTTAAAAGTTCTAGGTGAGACCGTCGCTAAAAGACTCTGTATCTGATGTATTTGTTTGATGTAAATACTATTTAGTAAATTTCCAAGGCTATTTCTTTTTTGTTACATCACACTTGATCACATAAGAGTGGGGGAATTCAAAACGAGAAAAAATGACAAGCTGTAAATGCTGCCACCAGCCCAGATCTATCTTTATCATCTAAAGTCGACCTTTGTTATGTAGCTCATATAGTAGATAGTCCTTGATGTCGTCAGCTGACAAAGCGGTTATAGAAAATAAATAAAAATAGGAAATGTAGTTAATTGTTAAGTTGCAAACATCAAATGTATTCAAACTGAGCTAAATCAGGAACCAACGGCATCATGCGTTAATTGGCATTCTATGCATGGCCTTAAATTGCATAAAGTCCATGCTGTCTCTTCTAATATCCGTCTTTCTGCTTGCTTGCAGCGTCGACTCCTTAATTATGTCGACAAAGCTTTTGTGGAAGATGTTATTCCAATCCTCATGGTAGCATTTCGTTCTGAGTTGAATCAACTTCTATCACATTGTGTCCAAAGAATAGCACGATCTGATCTTGACGATGTTATTATTGAGAAGGAGCTTCCTCATGAGGTTTTAGCTGAAGTCAAATCACTTCGTATCAAATCTAAGCAAGACGAAGAGCACGATTCCGTTCAAGTGGACTCTCTGAATGAAAAGAGAATTCGGAGGATTCATGGAGCATTGGACTCAGATGATGTTGAGTTGGTGAAGTTACTTCTGGAAGAATCTAAAATCTCCTTGGATGCTGCTTATGCTCTTCATTATGCTACTGCTTATTGTAATCATAAAATTGTTAATGAGGTGCTAAGCTTAGGAAACGCTGACGTCAACCTTAGGAATTCTCGAGGGTATACTGTGCTTCATGTTGCTGCAAGACGGAAGGACCCATCGATAGTTGTAGGCCTGCTTAACCAGGGTGCTTCCGTATCAGATACCACAGGAGATGGACAAACAGCTGTCACAATATGCCGAAGGTTGACTCGGCCAAAAGATTTTTATGTGGCAACGAAGCATGGCCAGGAAACTAATAAAGACCGACTATGCATAGATGTGCTGGAGAGAGAGATGCGTAGGAATCCTTTGGCCGGGAACATGTCCATGTCATCCATGATGGTGGCTGATGATCTACACATGAGGCTTTTGCTTCTTGAAAATAGAGGTAAAAGTTAGTATGTAAAATCTGCATATATGTAGTCAAATGAATACATATATGCAGAATTGTGGTCCAAGCTTTTGTTTTTCTGAAATATCTGTCTGAAGTTCAAGGCAGAAACTAATGATGTTTGCGAGGTCCTGGCATCTACTGCATGTTATTACCTTTACTATTATCTTTTTTATACTGCACACTAAAGAAATTCCTATAACCTAATGTTTACATTGTATGGTGTTATATAAATATCACAAATGAGATTCAACTTTTTCTGGGCCTGTTTTAGTTATACTTTGATTTCTGATTTGTTTTTTAGCTTTGGAAACACTGCCCTAAATTATGTTCCGACTAAGAACTCAGACATTAATGCTGAAAGATTCAATGATACGTATAGCATACACACGCGCTTACTGAAATGCTTCACTTTGTTTTATCAGTTGCACTCTTCCGAAAATGTAGGCTCTATTTATGTTGTGTTCTAAATTTTGTTCTATGTCGCAGTTGCATTGGCGCGACTGCTGTTTCCACTGGAAGCACGATTAGCAATGCAGATAGCACATGCGGATGCAACGTCAGAATTTACTGGCCTTTCAGCAGCCAAAGGTTCATATGGCAATTTCAGAGAGGTTGATTTGAACGAAATTCCATCGGAGCAAGTAAAAAGGCTCCAACTGAGGTTGCAAGCCCTGCAAAAAACTGGTAATTCTTACATAAGTACCGCTCGAAGTTACAAGTGCAGTCAATTGCCAAATGATTGTTGTGAATTTTAGAACGCTAATCATATCCTGAACATGTCGACAACACTAGCACCTTATCCGAGTTCCCGAATCAACTGGGAAATACTTGCCCATATAAGATGAAGCATTAATAGCTGAAACAAGTTATACCATTATTTTGAATCTTTTCGCTTTTGATTCATATTACTTAGGTGCTTCTTTCATGCATTATTGTAGAACTGCTGGTCTCTTTTAGGAAGTGCATAAAGGTTATAACTCATTCATTGTTGTTTCACATCCTTATTTCTTCTTTTGCTTTATTACTGCTCATATCCTGATTTCAGTTTAGACACTCTTTTGTTCTACACAAAAGACAGGATACCTTGATAAGTTTCAGATTTTTGTAGCCAAGATCCTAGATCCCCTCCAGCTTATACACCAAATGCAAATTGCTATAGTTTTGTCAGTGTATTAGAGTACTGACATTCTGCTCAAATTTTGGACAAACAAAAGAATGCAAAACAACAATCTTCGGAACTAACAAACGGAAACAGTCAGGTTGCCAGACTAGTTCAGCAAGTCATGAGAAAATTCAGCATATATTCTCATCATTTTCTCGGGCTTACGTAAGATTTTGGGGAAAAGATGAATGCTATGCAATAGAAGTGAATGGAGCTTAAGTGCATTTTCCGATGATCGATGTGTCCAGTAATTGCTTCACAAGTCACACATGGGCCAATGTCTGTTGGATTAAGACCCAAATAATGATGGATATATGCAGTTTCAGATATGCTGATAAAACTTTACAAAAAACTGTTAAAAATGTGATGGTTCCCGACTCATTCTTCTTTCTTCTGAATATAATCTTTTCCTTGATGGCAGTGGAAACTGGTCGGCGATTTTTCCCCAATTGCTCAGAAGTTCTGGATAGGCTCCTGGAGTACGATACTTCCGGTTCTCTACTATTGGAGAAGGGCACTCCAGAGGAACAGAGAATGAAAAGAATGCGCTACATGGAACTCAAGGCTGATGTGATGAAGGCATTTAACAAAGACATAGCTGAAAATAACTGGGTGGGTTTTTCATCGTCTTCGTCTTGCTCATCTTCTGCTAAGGGTAGCATGATGCATAAGGTTAGAAAACGGTAGGAGGTGTATATTATCAAACCTTCTTATTTAGCTTATTTCAGAATCTTGACAGAGCTTTCCATCAACAAGCATTCAACATTCAATAAAGTTGTTCGTTGATCGGGAGAATCTGTTCACAAACTGGTTGTTGTGATATCAATTTTGTGGGTGAAAACATAAACTAGATATGATATGGTTTGCTTTTACTTGGAATGATTCTGTTATCTAAGCTCTAATTGATCTTCAGAGAAATAATTGTGCTGTGCGAGTAGTCCTGCAAATCAGTTGCTGTTTATTTGCTCGAATTTACAGAAGGTTTCAGGCTGCTATAGAGGCCAGTCCCGATCATCACCGTGTACCATGGTGATGACAAATGTTTGTTGGAGTGAAAGGTACTTCGTTCCAGACGAACGTTAATGAATCAGCCAAGTCATGCTCGAGCTATATCTCTATTTTGGGTTGTCGTTTCATTTCGAGCCTCAGAATACAGGGATATCGATTCCCTGAAGTTCTTGGATTTTGTTTTCCTCCATGTTTGCTGCACAGCTTGTCCAACGTGGAATTTCAGTCCTCAGAGTGTGATACTGTAGACTAGAACCATCACTGAAATGGTAATTCTAGTGAAATAATTTGCTCACCCTGTGAAGTAGTTCACTGAGTCGAATGACTTTTGACACATTTGCTCGAAGTAATATATCAATAACTCGATTGTAAACAGTGATTTCGGTCCAGTATAGATGACAGAATTACGACCATTGGGCAGTATCTATAACTCAAATATATCATTTCACGGTAGTGGAGAGCTTCTATAATCACGTGCAGGAACGATCACTAGCCATTTTTAATCGTTGGGGGCAAACACGGACTGAAGCCAGAAACAAATAGGCTTTGTTTGTTTTTGTGTCTTGTTTTGTTTGGGGCATTTTTCGAGACAAAACAAAACACAGTCAATGTTTGTTTTTCTATTTCTACACCTTATCTAGGTGTATTTTTTTTTTTTTGAATTTTTTATGTAATATATATACACACACTTATATATATAATATAATTATAAAATATATAATTTGACAATAAACAGTATTTTTTCAACAAAAAATGCAACATTAAATATATAATATTTATATATATAAAAAAGACATGATTTGACAATCAACAGTAACATTTGTCTCCTAAATCCCAACATCAAACATACACCACTTATTTTAAACTATTTTATATTATTTCAAAATACAAATCCAAACATACCATCTATTTCAAACACACATTTATTTATTTTATTTTTCTCTCTCTATCTTAAAAATACCAAAACAAAACACCCAAAATACAAATCCAAACATTGTGATAGGAACTTTGCCAGAATCCCAGATGAGATTGTTATTCCATCAGACAATGTGATACTAATATTTTGAATAGGTCCTAGGCATATGTGTAAGAACTCAAGCCGCCTTTACATTTCGGGACTGACCTGCCTCATCAGTTCCAGAAAACATTTGAGTTGGGACTATCACTTCAGCTATGCATGTCTAAAATCTTGATAAGAAATCTCTCAGCAAGTATATTTATCCAAATTTATCTATTGGAAAGAATTCCATCCATGAACATGAGTGACTTGTACATGAAAATGTTAAAAATAAGGTTGACATCGTTGGTTTCTAGTTTGTGTTATCTTTTATCTTCAGCACCCAGTAGTAGTAGTATCATCATTAGGTACTGAATACCTATTTGAGTACTGAAGCTGGAACATTAAATAACATCAGTAATGCACTTTAAACACGGCCAAAACAGTGTCTTTAACCTTCAGTAATCCATTTACGAAGCAAGAAGCTAAAGTTCACCCGATCACACACCCTCAAAATCAAAATATGCGCATTACAGCATGTTTATGGGTGTATGCATGTATGCTTGAGCTGAAAAGTGCAAACAACTATGATGGTGGATTAGGGTCCTCCATGATCATGTCTACTTGTAGTCAGCATCAAAATGAAAGATTGCCAGCAAATGCAAATATTCATGAAAAAAAAAGGTATGTAAATTGTTAGTACAGTGAATGCAAGTTCACATTCGTGTTTTAACATTGAATGCAAATATTCTATTAATGTCAGCTTTAACATTGAAGTACAAGAATTTACAAGGAAGCAATAGTTGAGAGAAAAACTTCAAGTTTTCCCATTGCAGCAATGGACACCAGTACTATGCCTTCCATTGAAGTTCATATTTACCCGACTCAATCCCCATATGCGTATAGTACGATCATCACTTGCTGAAGCCAGCATATGTGGGTTAGTTGGGTTCCAGCTAACACAGTTTACGGCCCCAGAATGTCCAGCCAAAGTCAAAATGAGCTCTCCCGAGAGTCTGTGCCATATGTAAACCTACAAATAGTATCAAACTTAGTAATTCCTTCAACAAGACAAGGTGGATATTGAAACTTAATAGTATAACAATGTAACGTATGAGAACAAACATTAAACATAAACCAAATAGATTTTACTAAAATAAAGTATTCCAACTATTTTCTGTACAGGGTACCAGATAAACTTGCAGCAAAAGTAATATCATATTTTTCAGAGAAAGCAGGCTAAGATGTAAAATCACTGGTTTGATCTCATTCACAAACAAGGGATAAAAATTTCCTACCTTTCAATCACTTTTTATGGTTTGCCTAGAGTAAGTGGGAAAACAAAAGAAGGCAAGAAAGAATCCGTAAACACATTATGCCTACCAAGATTTTTTGCCAGATCGGTTTCTTGTTTATGTTAATATATTATGCTTATTATGTTGCCATAAGCTTTTTGCAGATCAAGGCCACTGAACCATAGACTTGCAACAAGGTGACCAAATTACAACCTTGCCATTCCCTCACCTGACTCTGACTAACAAGGACCAACTCTCTATGGCAGTAATGCATCTCAATCTCTTACCATAAAGAGCGGGAATAGGTCAATACATGAGTGATTCAACTTATACATATGGAGACTCCACCATGAAAGGTCGGTGTGGGTTGATATTTAGTGTAAGCAAGGCAGACCGACTGATACGTTATTGTTTCCCTAAATTCATAAAATGATAAGAAAACCAGAATTATCTCAGGTTCTGACTGAGAATATTATTGACAAAGATCTCTGATTTACTCTCCGAGATATGACTCAGAGCATTCTACGTGACTTGAACCATAGAAAATGATCCGTAGATAAAGAGAACCAAAAGAAAGGAAAACAAAATATTATGCAGGAAACCAAATAAACCAAATAGATTATTCATGATGAAGATGAGAAGAGAAAAATCACCTGTGAGTCCTCACTTCCACTGGCAATAAATGCTTGACTTAATCCACCAAAACAAGACCTCACCACAAAACGAGAACGTTTGTGTCCTTTATACTTTGCTACCAGCTTTGCAGAGCCGTCTATATTCCAAAGATGAAGCTCTTCATTTGACAGGCTAATGAGCAAAAACTTTCTGTCCTCGGACAGTGCAAATGAAATTATTGTTTGATCCTCTTCAATGAATTTCTCAGACTTTGTTTCCCATCCAAACAACAGTATTGTACTCTCTTTACAAACCGTTATAAGCTCTTCCCATTAGCAGTAATACCCAAATCTGCAATCCTACTAGTTTTCTGCCCTTTCCAACATTCTATTTCTTTCCCATCCTGATCCCACATGCTGATGCTTTTATCAGTAACACCAGAAAATATACTCTTTCCATCCGGAGCCCACCCGCACGAGACCAAACCAAAACCACTTTTTTCATATACATGGAGGCACTCACCAGAGGCAACATTCCAGCGTCTAACAGTCTCTTCTACCCCGCATGTAAGCAGTTCAAGATCATCAGGACTCCATGACACATAGTTGACAGGTTTCAGGTGGCCAGATAATTTGTGTTTCATGGAAACTTGGCCATCAACCTTAACCTACAAAAAGCAACAGAATCATCGAGATACACCCAAAGGGAGATACACTATGCAGCATATGTATTATCAAAAAGGTATGTATGGTTCAGAATGCATTTGAGATACCACACTATAAACACATACCATTGTGCATTGATCAACTCAAAGTAAGGCCTTTGACAAACATGCTTAACATTTGCAAGAATTTGACCCCTTTACTTCTACGAACAACATATCGAAGACAAAGAGACTGCATCCATAATATTGCTATGCTTGGACGGTTCCTTGATGCATTTATCCTTTACTTTTTTTTTTTTTCTCTCTCCTATTCATGTAAATTTTTAATTGATAATACCAACAAGGGATAGAGAACAAGTTTTCTGTACACCACATCAAACTAGAAAAAGTATGAAGACAATTAGAAGATCGAGAACAAACCACGAAAGAAGTATAAATGCATGAAACAGGATACTCGAATATTTTTATTCAAGATACTTCACATTTAAAGTTGACAGCTAAGTACAAAAATAAGATTGAGAAACTCAGGTGCAAGCCATAGTAATGGACTTTAAACAAACAGTAATGCAAGATGAAATGACAGAAAAACAGTACTACCTCCCATATAATCACCAAACAATCACCAGATGACGAGGCCAAGAATTTCCCATTGTGAGAAAATTCCAAGAACCAGACTTCATCACTATGTTCTCGTAATATCTGGAGGTTCAAATAGCAGAAGAAATCAAATGTCAGAGTGATGAGCGAAAACAGTAGCTTTCAACAAAAACATAAACCAAATATCATCCTAATTATCCTCTGGAAATATGGATATTGACTGAAGAATTTTTGTTATAAAGAGGATGATATTAGGGACGATTTAGCCAATATCACTCTCTGTATTACTTGGCCACAACTCAGAGGAGCAGAGATTCAATTAGAGTAGCAGATATCCACCACTGCAACTAAGTTTATTCATCTGATCCCCTTGGATCACGTGTTGGTGGAAATCCATCTCTCTTCCTCAAAACCAGGGTGAGATAATGGACAGCCAATATGGACAATATTGACTCACTATCTAGCTCAAAAAGAGGGTGGTACATCGGTAAAGTTCAAATTATCCCTCACCAAAGCAGAAATGTACCTAAAAGTGGCAAAGCAATCAATTGAACCCTGAACCGGAGCATTCAGTCAGAATAACCTACAATAAAGATGTTAGGGTAAACCAAAAAACTGGGAAATTGGCAAACCCAGTCAAACACCAGTGGAAATGAACAGTTAAGTCTTTTTCCCTCCTCTTTACGTCCTAGTTGAAAAAATTAACAAAAGACTTCCACAACCACTTCTTAAATATCCCAACCCACATAAAACAAACTAGTTACTGAAATTCTCTCACCGTCTTTCCTAATTCTTCCCTTACTCCCAATGGCTTATGCAATGATCTCTAGAAGCTCCAGCTATACATCTGCGTAGCTATATTTCATTTTCCCTCTCAGATTTATTTTCTTTAACAGCATTTCTTGAGAAGTTCAGAGACTTTGAAGTTTGCCAGTGCTGCAGTAAACTCACATGATGAGATGACTCCAATTACTTAGTCCAAGTGTACTGACTAATTTGGGAAAATCCCATACATATAAGGTGCAGGTTTTATTGCTTTCACTTTTCTTTTCTTTATTGTGGTCATAGTTACTCTATGAAAATAATTATCTATTCTTACCTAAACGTAATGATCTTATACTCTGGTGGAACAATCTTGAACTGGTTGACACAGTCATCAGTAGGCTAATTCGTTCTGCCCGATTTCGGAAAGAACCTTGGAGTCTACCGGTAACATAACCAGATCTCTATCATAAACAAGAAAATGCAGCCGTATATGTAAAAGCCAGCTCATTTTGACATAGCGGCATCAATGGGGATTTAGCCACAAGCTCCACATATTTCAAAGCTTCAAGCACAAGCTCATAATCCTATACATGTGTTTGCTTCCTCTACAGTCACAAAACGTTCAATACCAAAACAGTGAAAGAAAGACTTCCTCGTTCCAATATAAATGTCTTTTTCTTCTAAATATTCCATAATTACCATACTTATTTGTGGCTTTTTTCCATTTATGGTATACCGGTATTAAAAAAATCTTCTCAGATCATCTCCACATAAAGAGCAAGGTGAAGATCCAGTCTAAGATAATATGTTCATGGGTATTGCCATTGTGAAGTAAGACCGACCCATCTTCCACCAGTGGTTGCATAACTAAGCATCATTACTAATGACAAACAAGTGTGTGATGTATGATAGCTTCAGTTGCTAAAACTGTATAACAATAGACAAAATGGGGCTCCAACTCAGAAAGAACTCTGGTACATTGGTTCTTCGGTTTCAGTTTGGATTATTTAGTGTCCACCCCTTCAAAGCTCCAGCTTTTGTTTATTCTCACTGTAGAAACTTTCAAATTATTATACACACGAAAAACCTTAAACATTCTGACATAATGCTAAGAAAATGGTGGTTGCAATTGTTAATGTACTGGAAGTTAAATCCCAATAGTATTTAGGTGTGGAGACAGAGTTCACCATCCAGTATAATGTTGAAACAGTATTGTTAATTAGGATGAAGAATTGAAAATTATTGTGGATGCGATAAGGATTAACAGAAAACAAGATAGAAGGCACACTTAAGTAGCTTTTACGAGAACCCTTTCTGAAATTCCAGATTTTGGCTTCTATCTAACCATGAAGAGCAATTAAGAAGAATGTAAGAGTGGGAAAGCACGCTCTTTCTCCTGGAAAAAGAAGAATGAAAGAAGAGGAAGTGGGAGGAAGAACGAGTGTGGGGTCTGTGGGCCAGGTGCTCAAGAAATCATCTCTTTGCTTCGTCATGTTTAGACACATATAAAAGACAACCATGTCATACATATTACTTTACCTTCCACATAGAGTAAGCAGAAACTCAAAATGCTGATAGCATCCATCTTTTACTAACTATGCTAACACTGCATTACAGATGTAATAGAGTACCCCTTTTTCCTTCCATTTTCTGCTTTCTTTCTTTTCCTTGTAAGAGTGCATTTGAATAATTCAAAACATAAAGAAGAAAAGAGAATTTGGATAACATTCATTTACTCAATCTTGCAAGTTCATTTACTATAGTTAAATAATAAAAAGTAATGTTACCTGCAATGTTTGACAAGGAATCTGGTCCCTTCCACACTGATGATCAGTAAGCAATGACATTTCCCCAACCGAGGAGTTGTGAAACCTACAAGCATCCGTTTGAAAACCAAGAGCTTGTTCAACTAGATGAACCAATCTGTTTTTGGGAATCATCACTGCTGGAGGAAGCAATTTTTGCAATTCCTCCAGTAAACTTTTACGAGATTTGATCCTTGATTCTTGACCAGAAGTTCCCTCAAGTAAGTTCACCGATGGAGACACAATGAAATAAGACAACTCTCGAACTCTGTCATCATTAATACAAAGTGGTGCAATCTCAATCCTCAGAGTCTTTAAAGCATCCATGACTTTATCTCCATCCAGAAGTTCAAAAAATTTCTGCTCTAATATTACAAAAGATGCCAACTTAACTATAGTTTCATCCATTAGGTTATTTCATGTAATGTTGCCACACTTTCATCCCATTTACCATCAAGAATTTGCTGCATAAACGAATCTATTAGAGTCGAGCGTAACGGTATTCCTGACTCTTCCTCCAGACGCGCCCCTGTCTTTGAATAGCCAAGAGAATATAACGCCTCAGCTATAATACGAACAAGTTCAACTTTCTTAATGACACCTCTTGAACCAACAACCTCATCATCCTCTTGAGATGCTGGCAGCCGAGCCATCGAGTCACTCAACGAGCAACTACCTTCCTCACTAACAGATAAGCCGTTGGAAAGATCTCCTGATTCTCCAGAGGACACTTTCACACGTTTTGAGGGTGGTTCATCATCCTCTACACCTCCCATGAAAAGTACACTTCAGCCCATATATGGATACCACCAGAAGCACAATGAAAGAACTGCGATATTTCCAGTCAAAAGTTTGACGAATGTCAGATAGTACTCTGCAAAGAGCACCAAAGGATAGTAAACTCGTGGGCAGAAGTTGCTAACAATAGTAAGAGAGAAAACAGAAATCACATAACATCTCTTATGAGAAAAATTTAATTCACGTAAACATAAAATGAAAAGAGATTGTCAAAGTGTATAGCATTAATTGTTGAAATTGAGATGCAAAACTTGTAAAGCAGAAGCAAGCTGAATAAATACACAAGAAGAAAGACAGAAAAAGAGAGATGGACTTTTGCTTAGCATTCTGTTCAATGCATAACCCTCCTATTAAGAATCTCGTGAATTCCTGAGAGTATTACCAGTTCTATAACCCTAAGCCTAAATGTAGCTTTCTCAACACACTTGAACTGTTGCTATACCTGTTCCACAACAAATCCAAGTTTTATGCACCCCTATCTTATAATTACTCAAGAAATAATAAGCTGTAAAACCTCTAAGTTGCTGACAACTCCAATCCATGAGCAACAGTCAGGAATGCACAAAGCAGAGGCGGTTTGCAAGACCTCTAGCAATGACGTAATGAGCTGTTGTCATGGTCTAACATATAATCACACACTCCATTCCTTGCTTGCATTACATGGCCAGTGTTTTGCCTCCAATTCCTTGTGCTTTTCCAGTAGGATTTCAACTGAATGAGTGATTTATTTGAACAAGTCTAGAAATAATTAGTAATGAGTAAGCATTTATACAACATAACTTATTAAACTCCTTTTCCTATGAATGGCATCTTTATAGGAGCCAAAGAAACATATTATATTCACAAGCTTACCGTTTGAAGGTCATAAATCCTAGCTGTCCTAGAGTGAAGACATGCTAGCAAACAATAGAAAGATTAGATAATCAATTGAATTGGCCCATGTTGACATTATTTTCTGCATCTTTTATGACTCACTACATCCAACTCATCTAAGCTAATGCATCTTAACATACACAGGCTATATTTAGCATTAAGCCAGGCCTAGAAAGCCCAAATGCCAACCAAAGAACACCATCATACAAGGGACCTTCATTTAGGTGCAAAAGAACAAAATAGAGCCGCATGAATCCCTCGCCCTAAACAAGAAAAGAAGCCACAATGCTGCGCTTCCTTCCCATTGTGTCAACATCTCACGATACCAAAATTAGAGTCAATAAGTTTTAATAACATATATGAATTGTTCCGAAAAACAGTACGGAAATTAAAAGGAGCAACACTATTTTAATATACCTCGATAATTTTGTCTCAGTATTTACATAATATTGATAATAACTTCTTTTGAATGTACGTGCAATCATTTACCAGAATAAATTGGATCTTAAACAATGTGGCATGTAACTGTTGATGCTCAAATGAATTTGGTCAAAGAGCAGTGTGCTTAGACAGGTGATCTTTGATCTGTTGAGATTTTTTAGAACATTTTCTAATATGAAGATTTTGAGAGGCACATTGCCTTTGCATAGAGCTCACAAAACTATTTGCTAAGTCGATCACATTAGACCCACAAGCTCACATTTAGGCAGCTATAAGAGAATGCACGACAAGCAAATAGAAGTTTCTGAATATGACAATTGTAGTCAATACACAACTAAAATCACAAAACAATACTACTACTAATAACAACACGATCTAAGGCAGCTAATCTTTTACCTTGTATGAAAACATCCAGAGAAAAGTACAAACAGTGAGAAAAATTGTAAATGCAAACATAAGAAAAGAAAAATGGTGAAATCAGATTTTTTTTACATGGTAGCGAATGCTTTAATAACATAAATGTGCATCAATGAAGCACAACAAGAAACAAAGACCCCGGAGTTGTTTCCTTATTCAGCAATATAAATGACAACTATTAGTAAGCAGAAAAAGTAGCATTGATCCTAAACAAGAAAAATGAAAAAAATAAAAATTAAATAATGTAGAAAATCAAAACCAAGCAAATAGGTAAACCCAACTGCTTACACTAATTACCTTCTCATATCCCTGATCACAAAACTTACATAGTTCAGTTACACAGATAACCATCTTTGCTCAAGTTAAAAATCCCAGATCGGAATCAAGCAATTTGAACC
Source organism: Sesamum angolense (assembly GCA_034509725.1). NCBI lineage: Eukaryota > Viridiplantae > Streptophyta > Magnoliopsida > Lamiales > Pedaliaceae > Sesamum > Sesamum angolense. The sequence goes on from JACGWL010000763.1 coordinate 53,293, forward strand.
TACTAGGGTTCACCAAAATTGGGGAAAAATCATATAGTTTCCATTTCGTATTGCAGCCATGCTGGATTTTCAGTTCGGCAAAGATGATTGCAATTAATAAATGAATCTAACAAGCAACAATCAGAATTTACAGGCTCACCGATAATCAAAGAGGGCATCAATTAGAGCGCCCGATGAATAGCACCCGAGCCCTAGCCCTAGCCCTTAGCTAGTCGATGCACTGAAGCTTCAATAGAATCGGAGGGCAGCGGGGATTTGGAGAAGAACGCCGACTTAGAAATGTGTATATTTGTGAAGTTTTGGGGGTGGGGAGGATAAATATAGAAGGTTTTTCTCATTTTATTTTATATTTGTTGGGGGCTTTTGATCTTTTGGGAATCGGTAAATTCATTTTAGCCCCGATATTTTCTTCAATTTCAAAATAGTCCTTATCATTTTAATTCACTTCAAATTAGTCCCGTTCATAGTAATTTTCTCATTTCCCCTCGTAGAACTTTTTCTTTTCTTTTTACATAAAATTATTTTAATCTTTCACTTTTCATTTTCAATTGTATTTTGGTCGCTTTCACATAAATTTTAAAAAATATAACAATTTTAATGGAAAATATTTTACTATGTAATTATTTAAATTATATTTGGATAAATTATATTTTGACATTCGAATTATGCCCGTTTTTACACTTTGTCATCTAAACTTTTTTTGTGTCAACTTGCCATCTCAACTTTGCGAATTTTGCAATTTACCATATATGATCAGTTTTTTGTTGGAAAAACATCACATGCTGTGCATATGTGAAATATTGCATCATATAACCCTTAAATATCACATGTGGACTGAATGTGTTTTTTTTTTTTTTTTTACAAAACTTGATGAAAAAATAGTTATAAATGGCAAAGTGCAAAATTTTGTAAAGTTAAGATGGCAAATTGACCAAAAAAAAAAAAGTTTAGATGTCAAAGTGTAAAAACAGTCATAGTTCGGATGACAAAATATAATTTACCCTTATATTTTGATCAATAACATACCAACATAATTTCTGTGAGAGTAATGAACTTCTTGCACTTTGAAAATAAAAACATACTTGAATAAATAAGTTGGAGAAAAAAATTTAATAATGAATTACCGTAGTTTTTTTTAAATAAAAATGCTTTTGAAATCGATATATGTATATAGGGTAAATTATATTTTGTCATCCGAACTATGGTCGGTTTTACATTTTGCCATCATTTTTTTATTTTTTTTTGGGTTAACTTACCATATCAACTTTGTGAAATTTGCACTTTGCCATATATGATGGTTTTTTTCATTGATTTTTCTGCTTGAAAAACATTGCATATTGTGCATATGTGAAAAATATCACATCACATAGCTTTTAATATCACATGTGTACTGTATGTGATGCTTTTTGATTAAGAAATAATTATAAATACCAAAGTGCAAAATTTTATAAAGTTGAGATGGTAAGTTGACACGAAAAGTTTAGATGCAAAAGTGTAAGAACTATCATAATTCGAATAGCAAAAGAGTGAGGATAATTTTGATCAAGCAAAAAAAATCAAAAGCTATAGTGTGATTTAAAATAAAAAATTACATGCCGTTGCAATCAAGTAAGTCCATCTATACAATTATATTTTAAAAAATAAAAATATGCGTCATTTAATTCGGGTAGGCACTGTACTATAGGGGTTTTATGCCATATTGCTTTTTTATTTATATTCTAATTTTGAATATTTTTGTTTAAATATTTTTGCTATATTTTTATTTAATTTTTTTCTCCAATTTATTTATTCAAGTGCTCTTTTATTTAAAAAATTCAAAAAGTATTAAATTTATAATAATTCTATTTATATATGTCATTGATTACGTTATTATCTTAATAATTGTCCATTTTTCCAGCTAAAACAGATATATTTTCTAAATTTATGAGGGAGGGACCAAATTACAAATTTGCAAATAAAAGATGAGGGACTAAAAATGATTTTCTTTGTGCAAAAAAAAAATTATTATAAGATTAATAAATTTAATTTAAAACAAGTTAAGAAATAGGGATTATTTTTAAATTGAAATCAAATATCGAGAACTAAAACGAATTTTATGCCGTGGGAATAAGTCGTTCATATAATATTTATTTAAATATGAAAAAAGAATATACCAAATTGCAAAAGTTCATGCTATACTTGTGTATATATAAGTTCCATTATTGATGTGATTTCATGTTGACTTTTTGATATTTTTACAAGGATTAATTATACTTAATTCCATTTTAAAATGTTAAAACTTACACCTTTTTTCTTAAAGGAATTTTAAAATTATATTTACACCTCTTCCGAAAAATCTTGATTTGCACCTAACCTCCTTTCGTTAGGATTTGGACAAAAAATTATGCCGTAAGCAAAATACATAATTTTTAATTTGCTTCTCATTTAACATTCTCATTTATATTTGGGTAAATTACATTTTGCCATTCAAATTATGCTCGTTTTTACATTTTAGCATCGGAACTTTTCTTGTTAACTTACCACTCAACTTTGCGAAATTTACATTTCGCCATTTTTTGTTTTTTTCTGCCCAAAAAATATTACATGTTGTGTATATGTGAAAAATATTACATTACATAACCTTTAAGTACCACATGTGCATTGCATGTGATGTTTTTTTGACAAAAAAATCGATTGAAAAACAGTTACAAATGACAAACTACAAAATTTCATAAAGTTGAGATGGTAAGTTGACACACATAAAAAAAAGAAAAAAAAATGCTTAGATGTCAAAGTGTAAAAAATGTATTTATAAAGGGATAAATGTAATATGTATATATAGAGTGAGGTTAACATCATTATATTTTTCATTCATAAGTACAAAATTATTACATAAAAAACATTAAATGATGGATAACATTAGAAATTTATGCAATTATTTTATAAAAGTCAGCATTTTCCATTCAAATCCTAACAAAAAGTAGGTTAGGTGTAAACAATGAATTTCTGAAACGGCTGTAAGTGCGATTTCAAAACTTTTTTTAAAGAAAATGTAATTTTACATTTTCAAATAGGGTCCTAGTGTAATTAACCCTTTTATAATTAAAAAAGAAAGAATTATTTCCAAAAGTAATATATATATACAAAAGAAAAAAATGCAAACAAGCCCCTTGTGATATTATAAATGAGCAAATCACTCCATTTGAAAGAAAAAATAACATTTTACCTCCCTGTATTTTTTAAAATACAATAATAGAAGATAAATTACTATTTCATTTTTATAGGGGATAATTTGCTCATTTGCAAAATTACAGGGGAAATAAATTGCTATTCACCCTATTACAAAAGTTAAGAAAGGAAGTAGTTTTTTGTCCAATTTTTATAATAGTATGGGATAAATTTCACTTTTTACGTACACTAACTATAACCCTAATTTCAGTTTTACCCAATTTTTCCAAGTCATCAAAAATTGATACCCAAAGTTAACGATTTCATCCAAATTAAATCCCTCCGTTAAATTGACCGTTAACTTAAACGGTCAAGCCATTTTTGGAGGAAAAAATTGGCGGTAGTTTGTCTAATTAAAGGCATTTTTTGCTAACTATTTCATTCACCACACAAAATTAGAGTGAAAGAGTCAAATTGAGGAAAATTTTGCAAAGAATGATGAATAGAAAAAAAAACTGAAAATAAAATTGATGAACGATGAACAATTACACTTGTCACAAACAACAACACTTCAACACTTTAAATGCTGAAGAGATGCCCTATTGGGACATCTCAACCCCCCCAACACTCAAGAGAGCAACCATAATGAAGTGTTGAAGTGGTGTTGTTGACAAGTGTAATTGTTCATCGTTTTATTTTCAGTTTCTGTTTTCTATTCATCCTTCTTTTGCAAAATTTTCCACAATTTTGTACTCTTTCAACTCTAATTTATGTGGTGAAATTAAATGTAGAATAAAGTTAAAAATATGCCCCTTTAATTAGACAAACAACAACCTATTTTTCCTCCAAAAATGGCTTGACCGTTAAATTTAAAACGATCAACTTAATGTTCCACATTAATAAAAAAGGGAAAAAACCTTTTTTTTTAAATGTGTAAAAAAAATTAAAAAACAAAAATTAAAAAAAAATTTTATTTTTTTTTTTTTTTTGGGGGGGTTTGGGGTTATTTGGGGGGGTTTTTTTTAGGGGGGTTTTTTTTTTTTTTTTTGCTTATTAAAGAAAGGTATTATTAATTTTGAGATGAAAATCGTTTAAACTTTGGGTACCAAAATTTAATATGATGGTTTGAACATTGGGGTACTTAAAACTGAAAATAAAGGAGTAATAGTTAAGGGTAACGAAAAACAGTGAAAATTCATCACATGAACCCACTCATTATAGCAGCAACACTCGTAGAAATCCAAATCCACTGCAATGATTGAGATGAATAATATCTATACGTATTTCTTGCAGACCAGAGTGAGTCCAAGAAACATTCGGAAATTTCAATGTAGGGGGATGGGGTAAATATAGTAAAAAAAAATTAAAAAAAATGAGATATGTAATAGAGAAAATATAGTAAGAATAGATATACTTAAATCATAATATAACAATATAAAGCGAATATAAAAAATATTAATTTGACACCGAGTTTTTGTTATTTAATGGTGATTTGTAGTTATAAAGTAATATACAATTAATATAATAATTTATCATTACACTCACTTTTCAGATACCGCACATTGAGATAATTAATACATTATTATTAAATTATATATGGGAATTTGAGTAGTAGACACGAGAATTAATTATATAGTTGTATAGGGGGGAGGGAAGTGGGTCAAGGCCGATATATTATTACACTACTTATACATAGACCATGTGGACGCAAGTGAGACATAGAAAATTAAGGATAAAACATTAAATAAAAAACAGCCGTCTGGCATTTTAGCTCACAGCGCGCAGAGGAGAGAGGTGGAAGGCCAAGAGCCACATAGAGAACTACATCACCCTCCCACAAACCCACACTCAATCAAGACTCTACCTCAAACTACTTATATCAATAAATCTAGTAATTCTTATAATAATCTTAGATATCATCTAATATTCATATGAAGCAGCGAGAGAAGACAAATGGGTCAGGAGCCTCAATCGATCGTTGTTGAACTAATTCATCTTTTTGGTCCACAAATGACTCGTCAATCATCCACTGTTTCGAACCCACATACGCCATCAACGGCCACTGTCTACTAATGTGCGAAACTCATAATTTACGTTAAGACTCATCCTTTTTGTTTCGAGTTTCTTTCCTAAATTCTATCAGGAGGATAGTGTATGAGGGTGACATCGAGAGTGTAAGAGAAGTCGTTAATAATATTGTGATGAAATGAAATGTAGGTGAAATGCGACGGAAGAAGAAACCGAGATGCGAGCCCGAGGACCAGCCACGGACGAGAGAGAGACGACTCGACGATTTCTCGTCTCTGATAGAGAGCAGAGCCAGAGACAAGGGAACCTAGTTTCCACAAATGAAGTGAGCAATCGATCGGAAGTGGGGCGGGTCGGTCGGGTCGTGCCCGCTTCCATCCTATTATGTGGGTTGGGTTTGGTGTGGGTTTGGCCTATCAATTTGATCCTGGGTCAAATAAATTCCCAATAATAATAATACTTTTTTTTTTTTTAATTTTTCACTAACTTTATTTATAATATTTTTAAGATAATTCATTATTTAGTAAAATGAATTATATTAAAATTAAAATCCAAGACATTTTATTTTTGAAATTTGATAATATAAAATTTAAGCTCTGAAATATAAATTTAAGTTTTTAATATTTCAATCAAATACAAACAAGTATTATGAATAGAAATACTTATTTTCTATACCTTTATTATATTAATTAAAGCATAATTAGTACTTTAATCTTATTTTGAGTGGACCTACTTGACTATTATATATGCTATTTAATAATATTTTTTAATAAATATAGCTAAAAAAATAATACAAAATATATAAAATTTTGATAATCAGATATAAAAATAAAAAGTAAATGACTAACATAAAGATAAAATATATGATTGATAAATTTTTCTAGGGTATATTTATTATTTTAAAATCTAAGGGTAACTAAGGTCATTATTTAAAAAAAATCAATTGGGTACCAAAGTATTATTAATGGTGATACTCGAGTACCAACTGAGTCGTTTATAATTACTCAAGTACCAAAGTAACATTAATAAAAAAAAAAATGCATTTTACCCTATCCGTGTTGTTGAAAAAAGCTAAAAACCCCATGTATTTTCGAAATAAGACTAAAACCCTCTATGCATAATATGATCAAAACAAACAGTAAAATAAACACCCGTTCCATTAGTAATTTTAAATACGAAAAGGTGAAATTACAATAAGAGAAATACAGAATATACTGAACGAAGAATTATAACGGCGTAAATGAACAAAAATTAAAAACTGAATATATATACTCAAGGTTGGGATTTTTTTTATTAAAACATCCCACCTATGGTAGTTGTGATGAGGTGGGAGACGTGTAGTGGGAGGGGGTATATAAAATTTTTTTGTGTTGTTATCGGAGTGAATTTAAATAATATTGTTTTTTGAATTCTATTATAAAATAAAATAATATTTTTTTAAATCTACTATTCACATTTACAACCAGTATACATAATCAAATTATAAAATCTTTCTGAAACTTTGCAGTAATTTCAAATTTGAATATTATAAATTAGAGATATTTTTTTATATTATGATTTAATATAAATCTTGAAATTTTAAAATTAAAACAACCATCTAAATTCCTTGCACACACTACAACAATATATATTTAAATCTAAAGAACTTTAAACAAAAAGGTATAATTTATTTATAATTATTATATTTAATCTAAAATTATTCCTTTAATAACAACGAATATATTTTTATAATTATTTAATAAATGATGGTGAAACAGGTTATTCTAAATAGATCGAGAGAGTTTTTCTACCTTGTTTGGTCTTTTTTTTTTTTTTTAGTTTATTTTTTTGGCGTTTTTTTTTATTTTATTTTATATTGATTATTTATATTAAAATTAACTAATTTCTTATTTTTAAAATAAAATTGTGTGTGGAGAAACAGAACTATATGGCTGTTCTCCCTCCCCCCCCCGCCTCATCATGTAGCGATGTTATAATTACTCTTTCTTTATATTACCACATCCACTTTTTTACGAATATTTTTAAATTATAATAAGTAACTATTATTGTTTTAATTTTATAGGTTTATTTTATTTGTTATTTTTCGCCTACTTTTTAAATACTATATTTGTTGGCGGGGCGAGGAGGAGTGTGCGCGCGGGCGTGTTTAGTCATACTTCTTTCTCTAAACACAAAGGTGATCTCTATACACCACAATAATATTATATTGAGGCGCGATGAGACGAGAGGGAGACTCGAGATGCACCAAATTACCCCACCATATTTTTTATTTCTTTCATTCTATATTTATATTTTATTATGATAAGATTTTCATCCCTGTTGGCCTCTCTGGATCCCCTACTCCACCACAGATTTTAGTTTTCAATCTTTTTAGTGCTGCTACACCATCCAAAGATGAAGCTCCCATTTACACCGGCTAATAAGCGTATATAAACTTTCTATCTTTGAGAGCTCTCCATTTAACCGCTAATAAGCGAAAAACTTTCTATCTTTGAATAATATAATGCAAATGAAATTATTGTTTAATCATCTACAATGAATTTTTCAGATTTCATTTCCCATCCAAACAACAAATACTCATAGTCTCTTTACAACCAGTTACAAGCTCTTGTTCATGACTAGTGATCCCCAAGGGTTGGCAATTCTACTAGTTTTCTGCCTCTTCCAAAATTTCTCTGTTTTCTTGTTTCTTTCAAGATCCCACAATTGTAGTGTCTTTATAGCATCTGGATAACTATAGATAGAGCTTCATATGGTGTGTATGTGTTCTACATCCTTAGGCACTTTCCGTGTTTTCCATCTTAGGACTTTATGCTAGTTTGTTCAGGGTAGCTATATGCTTTGATTCTAGTCGACTGAAGAGGGATGATGTATTCTATCGCGTGAGATATGGAGATAATGGTGTTAAGACTAATTACTATATAGATTGTACAGAGTCGACGGTGAGGTTCTGCTATGATAAGTTGTTCTAACAATTCTATAGCTCATTCTGCTTCTCATGGAAAAAGGTATGAACTACTGAACGTAGTAAGGTGAATTTCTCCTGTTCCTTCACCTCATTTAAGTATGAGATTCACTCTCTCATTTGATTTTTACTTCTATGATTACTATTTGTCTTTGTTGTGTACTCGTCATTGTGGAGTGATGTCAGTCACGGTTATAACATACAGTATAATGTATGATGTTTCTTTCTCACATCTTATTTGACTTCTTCTTATGTGTCTTATTAGATGTTTCTGTTGGGTTTCGTTTGTCTAATACTATTGTTTTATTCAATAAAACAATTTCACGACAGATTCAGTGCTTGCCTTCCCTACAAGAATTCTGGGAGGTGCCATTCTAGATTACTCCAAAGACGCACGACACTGATAGGATAATGGTTGACTTTAACGGAACTACATTTCACATGGCAATACACATTAGACGGAGTCTTCACTTCATAGTATTTATCATGCATTCGCTGACATCGCACGTGAAGGACTTTAGCACGACCTGCAATTCGGAGGAACACCCACATTCTTGAGCTTTATACCGACAAGAATCCAATACTTAAATAGGCAAAAAGTGCGTCACTATGTCCCAACGCGGACGAAGGGAATGGGCATACTTTGGCTAATAGGTCGGCAGAACAAGGGTTCAAAAGAGAGACATACGAGTTGACAACAATAACTCAAGTTCATATGCCACAGGGGGCCAATTTATCTCAGGAAAAGTCTCCATAAAATCTCATAGCCAACTTGTAAGAAGAGCCTCCACGCACAGATTATTGGTGATGTAGTTGCAATTTTAAGTAAACCCCCATCACGTTCATCAAATATTTTATAACGACCATGGGCACTGGCCATATGAGGCATGTAGATGGGCAACAAATTGGCAACAAACCAAAGGTCGAATTGCTCTCTGTTCTTTAAAGTAGTATCCAAACTTAATTTTAGTGGCCTACTAAGTAACCTATAATACAATGCTTCAAAAGGTGTCATTCCAATAGAGTCGTGATATGAAAAATTGTCCAAAATTCAACGAAAGAAAGATAAGAAGACCAAAGTCGGGGGTGTTCTCCGGCAAAGCAATGAAGGTAAGTTCACAAACATTGGTTGAGCACCTTAGTCTGACCATTCTGTTGCGAGTGGTAAGAGTTGTTTGTATGAGAGTAGGGTGCCAAGAATGCGAAATAATGCTTGTCAAAAAGATCTTACAAACTCCTTATCGCAATCATTGACAATGGTACGCCAGACGCTATGAAGGTGATAAATTTCAAAGATGAAGATAGGGGCTAGTGAAAAAGCGGTAAAGCCAGAAGCTAGAGAAATGAAGTGGGTGAATTTACTGAGTCTATCAACCATCATCCAAATAACAATTTTGTAGGCACAATATGGGGAGGTGTGTAGCAAAGTTCATGGAAATCTCATCCAAACCTGATGAGGCAACAGTAGTGGCTGAAGAGTACCATAAAGATGATGGGGCCATATTTTTTATACTGGTAGACACTCGAAAATAAAGTGTTTCACATCAGACACATGCCCCTCCAACAGAAGTAGTAGACACCCTGAAAATCACGTCTTTGATGTTGAAGTGCCCCCCAAAAAGTGGGGAAATAAACTCCTAAATGATAGAAGGTGTGTGCTCTGATTATCTGCGTACCAGAATCTTACAGTTTAGTTTTCAAGGAAGTAGCATAATTAATTTTAGAAGGAATGAATTAATTTAAAGAGTGTAAATTAATTCGAGAGATTAAATGATATGATCATTTAAATAGGAGAACCCTATGATGGAAAACTCAAGATTTAATTAATGAGATTAATTAAATTTGGATTAGATTTAATTAAGTTGATAAGATCAACTTTAATTGAACGCATGAATTAATTAATAGGATCAAAATTAGAGTTTTGACTTGGTAATTTAATGAGATTAAATAAATCGAGTTAGACTTAATTAGTTGACGGATTAATTAATTGGGCTATGGGCTAGGATTTTTTATAAGATCAAATAAATTTCATATGGGCTTTTAAAAATTGATTGGATTAATTTTATGAAGGCCCAAGCCTATGGGTTTAATTTATTTAATGAATTAAGCCCAATAAGGTTATATATATATATATATATGTGTGTGTGTGTGTGTGTGTGTGTGTGTGTGTGTAGCTCTAGCTTGAAAATATATATATATATATATATATATTTATGATATACATATATTGTGAAGTTGTAAGGATGAGGGAGTTATTGCTTGAGTACTTAGGGTAGGTGTTCGCATGAGGCGCTTAACGGACCTTTTGAATCTCATAAACCCTTTTTGCAGCTTTGGATTGATGCAAAAACGATCTTTTTGTACAACTTGATGATATTAATTACTCTATTCCAAATCACACGAGCAGTCATTCCTAAGAAACATCACGATTTATATATTTAAATATATTATATAAATAAATTCTAAGAATTTAGTTGTTAATTTAGATATTTAATTTAGGTTTCTTATATTATTTTTATTCAAATTTGTTTTAAGAAAATTTGAATAAAAAAAAAGAAAGAAGTCTATTTTGTACTCTATCCCTTATTTTATCCTTACGAACTATCAGATGAAAGAATGCTTAGAAGACATAAAATAAAATTCTTTGATTGGCTCTTTCCATAAAGCAAAGGAATGATCCATTTTTTATTTGACTGATGAGGCCAAAACACAATTTATTATAACAAATATATATATATATATATATTATATATATATATATAATTCTAAACTAAATCTAACCTAAATAAATACTAAATAATAGAATTAATCTAATAGGTTGTGTACCACACATTGTACCTATTTTTTACTTGACATGCAATGTATATATGTATACATATAACAAGTACATGAGATGTCTCTTGTGTGTGTATAATGTATAGGTTTGTGTATATGTAATTTATATATGATACAAAAGATAACACTACTCCTCTCACACTTATCATCTTCACAACTCTTTTCTCCCTCATTTTTCTCTCTATTCTTGTTTTTCTTAAACTAGTTTCAAGTTAGAGCAAGCTCCTGTTGAATTTTGATATACTTAGTTAATAATAAAATCAAGTCTCTTATACTACATACACTTTATCTCTAGCAAGGTTTGGTGTAAACTACCTTGTGGTGTAGTATGTGATCAACGTAGAGAAAATCTCGTGAGCTTTGCGTGAACACATGATTGGAGGAGAAAAGCTTGAACAAAATCTTCAAATTGAAAAGGTAAAATTTCGTGATTACATTTCCGTCACTATTTATTACAGTAGCCACATGTTTTATTTCAAGCTTATTTTATACTTGTTGAGTGCCGAATGCCCAGTATTAAGGGACTAGTTTCCTTTCAATTTAAAATTTAAATATGTTTACTTTCATATTTTTGTTGCATTCTTTCCAAGTCCCGGACCATACCGATTCTTTCATGCTTTGGGACTATTATGAAAATTTTTAGATTATGTAGTCTAGAGAGTAAGATTATCGTTAGGAAAGTTGATGGCTTAGATCCACCAGTCTCCAAAAAAAATGTACAAGAGTTTCAACTTAGTAAAATGAGAGTTCCTAGGTGGTTGTAGGCCAATGATTGGGCTTTGATGGTTGCTTCTTCAAGACTTGTAATAGTGGACAATTATTGGTGGTTGTAGAATGGAACTGACAATGTATTTCTAATAGTAATAACAATAGTTCATGTTGAAACAAAGAGAACTTGACGTAGTTTCCGTGTGAAATGTTGGATGACATAGGGGTTACTACTTGACGATGGAGTTTATTTTTATAGATAAAAAAGGCTCATTGAGGCATTAAAAATTCTTGTTCAAAATAGTGATCACAAGTATTGCACAAGGCATATGTATTAAAACTTCAAAATGAAGTTCTAGTCTTAAGAGCTGAAACAATATTTCTAGAGGGCTGCTACAATAGGGATAAATTGGATTTTCAGGTTTGAATAAAAAAAATGTATAGGATGTATATCCTAAAAAAATTATTGATGTGGAGACATCCAAGAAAAATACCACACGAACAGTGAGTTAGGTCTTTTTTTAATTCCCCACTCATAGTAAATGTGGTGTATTGATTAAGAATTTGTGTGAAAGCTTTAATAGCAATATACTTGAAGCTAAATGACAATAATTCAAAATAAGAAAGATGTCATGGAAAAATATGAAAGAACAATTTTCCCTAATGTGTTAAAAAATATATACAAGCAACAATAAATTGTCAGAAATTGCTTTGTGAGATTTTGTGGGGAGTTTGGGGACCATGCGTATGAGATTGATCAATTCTTAGACACATATGTAGTGGACTTGGAAAATGCAACCTGGATGATTACATAGATGACTACTACAAGAAGTCCACATCTTTGACAATATATGTAGAGATGATTCATGCAGTTCTTTGAGCAAAGGACTACATCAAAAAGGCATCCATCTTCTACAACATCCAAAGATAAAGATAAAAAGGTGCAAACTGAAAGACAACTCAAGAGAAAGGGTCTTGATGAACTCTAGATGACCATATAAATAAGGACAAGATTGACCAACAATTAAATTAATTGTCTTAAACTAAGCCGCGTAAAAATTCAACACATCAAAAGTCCAAATTTTACAAGCTTATGTTTTCTCATTTGTTTCAATATCAATACAATATATTATTTAATTGCTTACTTGGAGTTAATAATATGTTTGTTGTTTGCTAGGGAACTGGAAGCCATGATGACATGCTTACTTAAGACCAAGATGCTCCTCCATTGAGTTGGATAAAACTTTTGGATGATAGCCCAAAAGTCGTATTGGTCATCAAGAACAATAAAGGTTAGTACTTAGGATCTAGAACAATCATGTATACAATTTTAAAGGGTTTTTTTTAGTTACAGAAGGCAAGCCACATTTGGAAGAAAAGTACACCTCAAATGCCTAGAAATGCAGCTTCAAAAGTAATTTTCTTACATGTAATGTAGTAGGTAATTTTCTTTAGAATGAAAATAAAGGGTCTAATGTCCTTGACTGTAGAAACAAGTTGGATTCAAATGAAAACGAATGAAGCTCTGTTGTTAAAAGAAAAGTTTTCTTTTAATTTCTTCCCACACATTCATCCACTCAGACACATCTTGGATTTGAGTCCGAACCTTTATGAAGAGATCCTGATATCCAAATAGTCGGGTTGTCCCTTAGGGAACTGGGGAATAGGAATGTTGGTTCTACATTAGTCTCAAGTGCACCAATATCAGCAAAAAATCAACCAAATACTGGATATAAAGCAAAGTCACTAATTACAAGTGTTGCAACACCAATTTAAATTTATTCAGGTGCAACAAGCTAGAGGTGTTCCCGGTTCAATACCAACATGAATAGAAGTAGAAATCCAACCATTTTTAAGATGTCACACAAACATCATAAACATACTAAAAGAAAATTGTGGAGGTAATTATGGTCATGTGTAAGCTTGTTGATGTAAATGTTTTTTTCTAGTAAACTGCTTATGTGAATTGGAATATTGGTAGTGCATTGTTAGGAATCTTGGTACTTTCGTGATTGAGTTTTGCAATATATATGTTTTTGGTACTTTGGAAAAGTAGATCCTAATGGGAATGTTCTTTTGCTACTTATACTTCAAATAAACTTATGTATTTTGGTACTCTGGCACTTTAACAAGGAGTGAAATTGTTTAGCATCAAATTTTGGAATCTAGTTGTGTCATATGGTATTTTTTTATTCTTTTTGAACTGCATTTGCAATTACAAGTGCACTTATCAATCAAAATTTTATAGATAATTGCATTTGTGGTTATCATAATGTTTGATACTATCAACACAATATAATTCTTAAACAAAATACTTAAGGAATTCATAACACATGATTCAACAAATAAATAATTCATACTTGTACGTAAAGAATTTACAACCATATATTTCAAATTACAAGGCCAAATGTCAGTTTAATTTAATCAGAAGAACTAACAAATACAAACAACATATTGTTAATACCTATCCAAAAACCACCTAAGTTTCCTATATTTTCTTTATCCTTAACTATGTAACACCTTCAACCTATCTTTTTTTTTCTCTTTTAAATAACCTAATCCATATCTGTGGCTTCATCTTTCTCTCTTGTACCATAACATTCCTCGAGGTTGCAAAATATGATGCATTAGTGATGGTGTAAAAAATTGTAGGGGTGATATTTCGTATAATAAAATATAAATATAAGTCTATCTTTTTTTCTTCTCCTTCTTTTTCTGCCCCCCCCCCCCCCCCCCCCATCTCATTAATGAATGTGGTATTTATACTAATACAATATCACATTAATTTGGTAAGTCACCATTTCCTTTTTATTAGTTTTTTTCCTGCTTCAACACCTTCCTTTCGTCGAATGCCCACCTTTGCCTCCTTGAATCTAGACTCTTTTTTGGGCTCTGCTCATTTGAGTCATTTTTCTAGTAACCAATACATTTGAACTTGGACAACTATCTAAGCTTCATACATAATCCCCTTGAATTTGGACCAGTTTATAGGTTTCATTCATTAGAGAAAATCTTGCTACTTACTATATCACACTTAATCACTTAATAATGGAAAAATATTAATAATTACTTATTTAAGTGTGACACCCCCTCCGTAATCACATTCAATTACCCTCACAACTCACAAGTATCCTGACACCCCCTCCGTAATCACATTCAATTACCCTCATAACTCACAATTATCCCAATAAGATAATAGACAGAGTCAATATTTGACGACCACCTTAAGCAAATTACACACTTCATAGAGTTTTTAACTATTACAAAATATAAAGACACCAACTCAGTCACAATGTAATATTCTTGTATCCATATATTTAGAGCTCCCGAATTAGAATAGCACCGCAGACCCACCTATACGGCTGACACTGGCTTATGATCTATCCCTGAAAAGAAATATATGACAAATTTATGAGTTGTGAACTTAGTAAGTGTAGCTAATTTAACCTATACATATATATACATGTAGGCACGTTTAACAAAAGATTAATATCATTCCATGACAACGATCAACCAATATTCAATTACAATCGGTAGAGTACTAAGTTCAACGATACCAATTATTTTGTACTTGTTATACAAATCAATAAATAATAAAATCATTAACCATGCGAACCAACAAGTAACAACCACAACATAACTCACACATCTTTATAGTTTAATCTTCTTAATGATTTATTATTCTTTGGGCTCTGCTTAACCTAACCAGATCATATTCAACAGTTTTGCCGGCTATCATCATCTCCATCATATCACCTCATCTTGATATCACACAGCACATAGCTCGTGTGATAGCACACCATCCACCATCATATCATCGTCTCATCTCGATATCACACAACACACAGCTCGTATAATATCGTCATCATATCACGCATATCACGCAACACACAACTCGTATGATAGCATACCATCCACCCTCATAGCATCATCTCATCTCGATATCACACAGCACACAGCTCGTATGATATCGTCATCATATCACGCATATCACACAACACACAGCCTGTATGATAGCATACCATCCACTCTCATATCATCATCTCATCTCGATATCACACAACACACATCTCGTATGATATCGCCATCATCATCAACCACCGAATATGCCCATGTTAGGTAAGCCATCTTTTCATCTTATTATCATTCTCATTTAATTAGTTTTTTCACTCAACTCTATTTTATAGTTCATCTCAATTTATCATCTGCACATTGACAACTTTATCATTTTACCCCAATCAATTATAAAATAGAAATGTGTCACGATCATTTACAATAGCAAGGAAACTCCGACCTTATTTCCAATCGCATAAGATAATAGTGCTGACAAATCATCCCCTGAGGCAAATTATGATGTGACCTGATGCCTCAGGGCGTTTGGTTAAATGGGCTGTGGAATTAGGAGAGTTCAATATTGAATATCAATAAAAAATGGTTGTAAAAGCCCCAGTTTTCACTAACTTCGTGGTTGAGTTGACAGGTGAACAAGAACAACAAAGGAGAGAGAGTTGGATGCTGCATGTAGATGGATCCTTGACCTCGAGTGCTGGAGGAGTAGGAATTTTACTCCAAGGGCCAGAAGGTGTGGAGATCAAGATCGCTGCTAAACTCAATTTCCTACCACAAATAATGAAGCAGAATACGAGACCCTTATAATGGGTTTGGAGATGGCGTTAGGTGCGGGGGTGAAGCAGTTAGACGTTTATACAGATCCGCAACTGATCGCGATGCAGATAGAAGGCTCATATGAAACAAGATAATGGTTGATGACCCAATACTTAAGAAAGTTAAAAGATTTGATATCAAAATTTGATAAATGCTCATTCAACAGGTCCCTAGAGAAGAAAACACAAGGGCTGGCGCACTGTCAATGTTCGGAGCATTGGTATAAGAGTGAGGGAAAGAAAAATCGCAGTGGTAGTAAAGAGAGGGCATCTATAGAAGAAGAGGAGGTGATACAATATGTGGAGGAAGAAAAATCATGGAAGAAGGAGATAGAAGAATATTTGATATAGGGATTCAAACCGAAGGATCTGATAGCAGCTAAAAGGTTGAAATTTAGAGCTAATAGGTTTACCATGATCAATAGGGAGGTATACAGAAGGATGACAGAAGGACCTTTGTCAAAATGTTTGGGTCAGGAGAATGCAAAGTACGTGCTTAGAGAGATACATGAAGGTAGTTGTGAAAACTATTCAGGGGGCAGATCGCTAGCACAAAAGGTCTAGAGACAATCATGTTCTTGGCCAACTTTTGTGAATGATGCTATGTAGTTCCAAAAAAATATGAGAGCTGCCAAAAATACGCAACATTGATACATTCACCAGCGACCCTAATGGAGTCTGTGAAGATTGCTTGTCCATTCCATCAGTAGGGGATAGACACATCCTTGGACCTTTTCTGCCGGCCCCACCTTAGAAGAAATTTATAATTTTAGAGGTAGAATATTTCTCTAAATGGGTGGAAGCAAAAGCTTTGGCAAAATTCTCTGAGAAAGAGGTAATAAATTTTATTTGAAAAAATATTATCTGCAGGTTTTGAATACCGAGGATATTGATCTCAGACAATGGGACACAATTTAGATAAGAGAATGAACAATTCTTACAAGATCAGATGTAGAAATTTCTTTAATGTTAGTGGTAATAGAAGTTATCCTTCTTCTCTTATCTTCTCTTCTCTCCTCCTCATTCTCCTTCTTTCCCTTCTCTTTTCTCCTCTTTCCTTCTCCCCTTTCTTTCCTCTTCTCTTTTTTTCTGCTCTCCCTCTCCCGTCAAGTGTGTGTATATGCTGTATGTGTGTGAGTGTGTGAAAGATTGCATGTAAAGTAGATGAAAGGTATAAGGTGAAGTGCTAGGTGGCAGCATGTGATGCTGCCCCCTCCCCCCCCCCCCCCCACCCCTCCCTCTCTCTTTCCTTTTTTTTTCTTTTTTTTTTTATTCTTTTTTATAATTACCAATACATTCTATCTAATTTCTTGTGATCCCAAATATTATACTGAACTCCAATTTACTCCGTTCAAGTTTTAATATAATCAAAAGTAAATATCGAATTTATGTACTAATTAACTAAATTTCGTAAATTTTTACCAATTAATTCCACAATTACGTATTAAAATTTTGTGGATGTTACATTAAGTTACCGTTTTCATGAATGTCAACTTTTTATTTTCTAAGTTGATTCTTTCCTCTTTCAACAACCCCAAATTCCTGAATATCTTTAGGATATTTAGGAATTAAAGTGAATAGGCTCTTTCGCATGCCTGTTATGTCTTAAATAAAAATTTAGAAGTTAAGTATGAGAATAATTTCAGAGTGATTTAGCCCAATTGCTGTGACTAAATCCAAAGTTAACTTAGTTATGAGGCTTAGCCTAACTCGCTAAGGATCAAGATTGTGTTGCTTGATGTTATATGATTAAAAACTTTGTTGTTGCTTTAGCGTTAACTCTCTTTTAAGTTTTTGAAACTCTAATTTTCATTGGGGGTTTTTTTATGTATGCTCTATTTATTTTGGTATTTCGACTAGTATGTTTATTCCTTATATGAGAAATGAGTTCATATTTATTCCTTATTTCAGGGCGTTTCTATTATACGCCTCAAGGAAGCTTTGACTATTGACTCCGGGGCGTATTATGTGCCTCAAAAAAGCTTGATTTTTGGCTGGGGGGGCGTAGTATGCGCCTTAGGGAAGCTTGATTTTCGTCTTCGGGGCGTAATATGCACTTCACAAAAGCTTGATTTTTTGCTTCGAGGCGTTGTATGCACCTCAAGAAAGCTTGATTGTCGGCTTTGGGGCATAGTATGCTCCTCAGGGAAGCTTGATTTTTTGCTTTAGGGAGTCGTATGCGCCTCAGTGAAGCTTGATTGTCTGCTTCTGGGCGTAGTATGTGCCTTAGGGACGCTTGGTTGTCGACTTCAGGGCGTAGTATGCGCTTGAGGGAAGCTTGATTTTTTGTTTGAGGTTATTGCTCCCTATTTGAGGGCGTGTTTGTTGCAATTGACATTTTACACAATATGTGTGTTTTCTGTTGTGCTTTTTTAATAATTGTTATATCAACAAATGCATATTAATTCAGATGTTTTAGAGTGTCATGCTAAAAAATACCAAGTGCTGCAGTTCGACTTTTAAAACTTTTAACTATAAAAATATAGAAAAAGATATCTGAAGACATATCGTCGCACACAGGAGGGAGAGCCGGGCCGATCTCCATGCCATCTCCCCCTCAGAACAAAATTAATTTTTTTTATTACTTGTTGTCCCGCCATGCGGGCGCGCCAATCATGGCAAAGGTCATTTACACAATCATATTTACATCCTAACCTCGTATGTCGAATGCACTAGAATTACCTAACAAGATAATTAAGTATCAACCATATATTTTTAAATTAATTAATCCTTGACGCTTACAACTGTTTCTTTAGGTCACCATAATTGAGAAAGCAACATAGGATCGGATGTAAGAAATTTTTTCTTGTGCTCCTCCATACAAATTTGATGTGGTCTTATTGAGTTTGTAGAATCCTCAAGACATTTCTCGGATACAATAAAAATTTAGAATTTGTAAAATCATATGCTTAATCAACATATGTTGCATATTTTTTAAAAAAAGACAATGTTAATAAAAATATGAGTAAGAACTATATGTTTTGGAAGATTAAAAGTGAATGTTGTCCCAATATAAATAATTAATCTGATTGTAAAAACGGCATAAAAATGACTTAAGGTGTAAATTTTTACAAATAAGTTCAAGTGAATATATAATTTTATTGTCAATAAGCTTTGTATGTATAAGTGATAGCATGCATAATATAATTATAAACTATGATTTACCACTAAGCAATTGTTATTTTAAGATTTACCAAATGCTGTGCATGTGGATTCTGTATGCTTATGTTTAATATGTACATTTTTTATAAAAAATACAGTGCATAGAGAATTGTTTATGAAAGATAATGGATGTTAAGCATGCACTTTCTAGAATGTTGTAAGCATCGTAAACATATATTATACGGATAATTTATTAACAAAAGTTTATTTGAAACAATGTAAGCAGTAATATATGCGGAGATTACTATTAATTGGTTTTTATAATACGTTGTAAAATTTATCGATAATTCAAAAAATATAATTATTTCTAATTTTTTCCTCTTTGTTACGCTTTTGCAGTGCCTCAAGTTTTAGATCTAGCATGCGAGAGGCTCAATCTTCACGAAATCTTTATATACTCAATTATCTTTTGTCGGAATTTCTACTATATTTCTCAAACTCGAAAGAAAATCTGATTTTTTCCCACAGATGGAGCCAAGTTGATGGTGTAAAAAATCCCGGGGGTGATATTTCGTATAATAGAATACAAATACAAGTTTTTCTTTTTTTTCTTCTCCTTCTTTTTTCTCTTCCCCATCTCATTGATGAATGGGGTATTTATACTAATACAATATCACACTAATTTGGTAAGTCAACATTTTTCTTTTTCTTTAGTTTCTTTCCTTCTTCAACATCTTACTTTCGTGGAATGTCCACTTTTGCCTCCTTGAATCTAGACTCCTTTTTGGGTTTTGTTCACTTGAATTATTTTCCTAGTAACCTGTCTATCTAAGTTTCATACATAATCCCCTTGAATTTGAACCTATTTATAGGTTTCATTCATTAGAGGAAATCATGCTACTTACCATATCACACTTAATTACTTAATAACGGAAAGTATTAATAATTACTTATTTAAGTTACCATTTTCATGAATGTCAATTTTTTCCTTTTTAGGTTGATTCTTTCCTCTATCAATTAGTATAGTAAACTCCAAATGAAAAAGTTATAGGAATTCCACTTGGGCCATGTTTACTGGTAGGGATAAGGTTGGATTTTTCGACTTATCCTGGATAAAGGGTTGTTTACATGCATTTTGCCAAGCCCAGTATTAGGTGCTTGGCCCGCTACTAATTTGCTTTATGTGCCAGATTCATATCTTGGTGAGGGCACCGGGATTTCTATCTTTATTGCCACTTCAACATATGAATTTCCTCCTTCATCCCTACTTTTTTACCCCCATTTGTTAGAATATTTTCATCCAAAATGTGCAGACTTCATTAATTGTACTGCAGTTTTGTCTCCATCTTCACAACTCAATGCATTGATACAAAATTTTTCCCCAAAATTTTTCTTTCCCTCCCCATTTTTCTCTCGTCTAATTTTCTTTCTCCACCATTTTCTCTTGTCCAAAGCTAAACTTCATATATGGGTGAGATGGAGAAAGTAGAGTTTCTCCTCCATTTTCTCTTGTCTGCTAAAGTCTGGAAATTGTTGGGTGGAACAATGATAGTGCGATTATGATGGCGATGGCGAAAAAGTGGTGGAGGGCAATGAGAAAAAGGGGTGGACGGCGACAACTATTTACAAAAGAGACGCGATGGTGGGCTAGCGAAGGAGTATGGTGGTCATGAGGGAAGCAGGATGGTGATGATGTTGTTCATTGCGCGATGGAGAGGAGGGATGGTGGGGGATTTGGAGGTGGGTCGGTTCAAATTCTGAATGTGAATGGTGTTGTAATTAGGTGAAGAAGATGAGGTGACGGGAGTGAAGACAAGCTGATTGTGTGGTGCATTTTTTTAGATTTTTGGTTTTCTTTTTTAAGAAAAGATTAAAGAAGATGAGTTATTTTCTAATTTTACTTTGATATTAATTAGTTTTTTATTTATTCATATTTTTCATTTTCATTGAGAAATTATACTTCAATTCCTAGTTTAGAATGTTTTTTTTGTGATTTTCTTTATCATATTTGGTTAGAATATGATAAAGTAAGAATTTTTAAGCAATAAAATTGCACTGTAAAATCATTTTACTATGAGGAGATTTAATTGCGGATAAAATCTAATATATTATGTTCATAAAAAATGTCTACAAAATTAAAAATCCTAGAAAAATTGCTAAGAGAAAGTAGAGTAAATTGCTAAAAATTATTTTTAGTTGAGGAAAAATTGCTAAGAGAAAGAAGAAATGTAATTAATATATATTTGGAGATAATTAATTTTAATCATTAACTTAAAAGAAAGAGAAGAAGAAATTCTATTATCAATTTCTTGATTTGATAGTTTTGTCTTCTTTGTGGGTAAATTGGTCAAATTACTTTGTAATTTTTTAATTACAAGAAATGGTAATAAACAAATGATTATATTAATCATTAAAATTATCCCAATTTAATTATAGATTGTAAACAAGTTATTATTTATCATATCCCACCTAATTCAAAATAAAATAGGTAAACATCATTTTTGATCTCTCAACTATGCCACTTATCCACTTTTGGTCCCTCATGTTCTCCCCTCATCAGACTTAGTCACTCAAGTTTATATATTTCATCATTTTTTATCCCTCCCATTAAGTTTCCATTAAACTAACAGATTTTTTTTTAAAAAAAAATAAAAGAATTATTTTTGCTGCCCAAGGGTTTCGAACCCAAGCAGTTGAGGAAAAATATTGCTGCCTTTACCATGAAACAAATCCACCACTTGATTATTTTTTTAAAGAAATAATACTCAACTCTTATAAATTAAAAAATTGTTTAGCTACTCTAGAGACTTGAACACAATACCTTGTGTAAATAATTCAATATCTTTACCACTCCACCAAATACACCACTTAGTCATTTTGACAAACAAAATTATTGTAAATTAATGTTAAAAACATCTCAAAACCATATTGAAAAATCTCAAAATCAACAACATAAATTATTACCATCCTACTAATAAAAATTAAAATAAAAAACAACCAAATAACACAAGCATCTAACATTACCATCCTACAATTATTTGTTTGTGATTTTATTTTTTTTAATTGTACTTTTATGTGTTGTGATGACATTGTTAGATCTTGTGTTATTTTGATTGTTTTAATTTTAATTTTTATTAGTAGGATGGTAATGATTTATGTTGTTGATTTTGAGATGTTTTTATTTTACAGTTATGTATGTGTAACATTTTATTGGTCAAAATAACTGAGTGGTGCATTTGTTGGAGTGTAAAGGTATTGAATTGTTTACACAAGGTTTAGTGTTCAAGTCATCTTAGTAGGTAAATAGTTATTTTAAATCATAAGTGGTAAGTATTATTTCTTTAAGAAAATAGTCAAGGCGTGGATTTGATTTTGTGTTAAAAGTAGCAAAAATTTTATTCAACTGCTTGGGTTCGAAACCCTTGGGCAGCAAAAACAGTTCTTTTTTTTTTTTTTTTTAAATTCCGTTAGTTTTAACAAAAACTTAACGGGAGGGACCAAAAATGATGAAATATATAAACTTGAGGGACTAAGTCTAATGAGGGGAGAACATGAGGGACCAAAAATGAATAAGTGGCATAGTTGAGGGACCAAAGATGATGTTTACCCAAATAAAATCCTAATACAATCTTTAGGCCTATAATTCTAATCCAGCTAGTAAACATGGCCTTGGTGTCCAGGTGGTTCTTTCTTGTTCACAAAAACAATACAAATTTGAATACGCAAGTTAACTATTTTTTTCAAATATATGCAACTTACCATTACCCAAAAAAAAAATCTGCAAAAATAATATAATTCATCTCTCGAATTTTTTTTTTCACCAAACATCAGAGAAGTATTTGTAATTGTTCAAACAACGAGGGGTATTCATAATTATGCCAAACCTTATAATAGATTATTATAATTTATTCTAAAAAAATTGTATAGATCACAAACTGCCATTTATAAATAAAAATATATTTCTTTTTTATATTAATATAAATTTAACAAAAAGTATATATGTATGATACTCCCTCTTTTCCTTTCTTTTCTTTTACAATCACATTTATAAGAATTGTCTCTCACGTACAATATAATTCTAAAATAATTTTTTTCTAAATTTTAAATACCAACTAATATTTTTATCAATATTCATGTCCTTATATATATATATATATATATATATATATTATTGAAAAATACATAATATTATTTATCATGACTAATCACATATTTGGTTAGCATTATTAAAGCCCGGTATTAATATCGGGTCCAATCATATTAATCACAATAAACAGTATTATGAATCAATCTCATTTAATTAGCATTAGTAATCCTACAAGTTAATATTATTTTTTTTCTAATTTATCCTTGGACGCGCTTCTTTATCTCTCCTCGTCTCCACTCTCTCCCCTGTTTCTCCCATTTGTCTTCTTTGTTAGGGAAAATTGCATAATACCCCATTGTGTAATCTGAAAATTGCTAAAAACTTACATGTATTAATTAAATAGTCTAAAAAGACCCTCTATAATTATAAACCTTGCAAAAAAAAAAAAAAATACCTGTTCGTTAAAAAAAATGGAGAGTTGCTTACACGCGCCAAAAACGAGACTTGGATACCATTTTGACCTATTTTTAGCCTTTGACCAACTTGAATGGACAAAATTACCCCTATCTTATGACATTATCCCCTCTTTTATTTTTTTATTATTTTTTTTTCCTTTCAATCAGAACATGATTATTATGTATCACTACATCAAATTAAATTAATATACTTTTTTTATATGAAAATGTCAAATATTTAGGATTATTTTAATATTTATTTATTTTTAAAATTAAAATACATGATTTTTCCTAAAATATTATTAATTAATTTGATTTTCTGTTGAATATATTTTAAAATTATATTATTTATATAAATTACAGTAAATAAATTTACATGATATATTTTCCTAAATAATATTAGGTAATTTAATTTTGTATTGAATATATTTTAAGATTATATTATTTATATAAATTACAATAAATAAATTTTAGTATTTTAATATATTTACATATGCATATATATGATATATTTTTAAAATACATAAATTTGGACCGTTCGTTTTTAAAATTGATTAGATCTTATGGTTCTGATGAGATATAAAAGATTCAACTGTCATTTTAATAACAATAATTTATAACATATAAGGGTATAACGAAAAATTATAAAAAAAAAAAATTGACGCCTTTAAGTCAAATAAAAGGCAAGGGGAGAGTGTGCAAA
Organism: Sesamum angolense; assembly: GCA_034509725.1. NCBI lineage: Eukaryota > Viridiplantae > Streptophyta > Magnoliopsida > Lamiales > Pedaliaceae > Sesamum > Sesamum angolense. Next base: position 77,987 of record JACGWL010000763.1, read on the forward strand.
TTTTTTTTATATTTTTAATGCATGGGGTTTTTAGTTAGTTGAATTTTCATAACACAGGGAGGGTTTTATGCAATTTTCCCATTTTGCTATTTCTGAAGCTTGTGCATGATTCAAATAATATATTTTAAATTATAATAATGTAATAATAAAAAATAGTAAAAATGTTACCTTTTTTTTTTTTTGGGCATTTGAAAAATATTTGAATTTTTATCATTAATTACTTAATTGAATACGTGTTTCCAACTTCGATTTTATATAAATATAGAGAGAAAAAATATTTTAAAATTAATTTTATTTTAAGCAATTGTAATCCAATAAGTAATTTAGTGATTTTTCTATTTTTTTTAAACTATTCACAAGCTACAATATAAAAATATAAATACCTTAAAAATGGATACCCTTTATAGTTTTTTTTACATATAATCATACGTTATAATCCTTTCAACCAAACACCACCATATTATATTATCAAATGAAATATCCCACATGCAATACCTCAAACCAAATATCATATAATACAAGATATGATTAATAATCATTCAATTTTTTATTCTATCTAATCCTATCACGCCTAAGCTTATCACACGAACCAAACGAGCCCTAAGAAAATCAAGAAAGGAAAATCAAATAATGAAATAAAGTTTGTTGGTGTGGAATGGCATCTCAATGGCCTGGACTTATCCTAGCAATAATTGAATCATTGCCCAGCCCCATATATAGTTCCAAAAATGAGACTAATATTTTTTTTAAAATGAAAACTATCAACTATATTATTTTTTGAATAAATCAATATTATCAATAATTATAATAATCATATACTAATCATCAATATTAAATTGTTATATCTAATCAATAATTAAATAGAATAAATCGATTATAAATATTAATATTAAATATTTATATTTAACAACTCCCAATACTATAACTATTATATGCTAATCATTAATATCAAATAATTATATCTAATCAATAATAATATTAAAATAAAATAATATCACACACGTTGATAAAATACGAACTCAAAACGTCATAATCATGGAGCCTCATGTCTTCTTGTTCACAATTATATTCCCATAAATAATTAACACTAGAAAATTCTTGATTAGTGTACATATTCTATCCATTTACTTCAAATCACCAGCTAATTAGTATCTCCACCAGCAATAATTATCCAATAGGTTAGTGATAATTTCTTTTTTATATGCCAAAAAGATTTGGGTGATTCCAATTTTAAATACTATTATGTACTGTAGAATGATATAAATGCTTTACCTGTCAATAAAATATATATGATGCATCGGTATAGATACGATGATACGGACACAATACAGAAAATTTAAATATTTAGAAAGCGACACGGTATGACAATAATATATATTGATTTTATAATATATATTTTTATAAAATTAAAATATATAATATTTGACACCATAAAGTAATCAATATAAATTAATATTAAAATAATATGAAAATTCTAATTCTAATCTTTTTAATTCCAAGTACATAGCTTCAAAGAATATACATGATTATTTCCACGGATCGAACATGTTGACGTTATCTAGGTGGTAAAAGATTTTTTTTTTTTTTTTTGTAACGGCTATAACCGTGCCTAAGGCCGTTACAAATTTTGTGTTATGCCTAAAATCGTTAAAATTTATTGGTAGTTACTAATTTCTAGCGATTTTTGTAACGGCTTTCTTTTGCAATATTTTTTTCTTGTGAAGTCAATAGCCGTTACAAAAACCGTCTCAATAGCCGTTCCAAAAATCGTGACAATAGTTAGCCGTTACAAACGCCGCTCCAAAAAATAATTTTTTTTAAACTTTACTAATTTAGAGCGGCCAAATTATCAAAGAAATCATTACAACGACTGTTACAAAATAAGGTGGGATAAATGACGAGAAATAAATTTGTAACGACCTATTTAGAATAAGTTTTTACTAATTAATATTTTTGAAATCAATGCCAAAAAATAGTGGAAATATTAATTTCGAATGACCATTACAAAGACCATTATAAAGGCTGTTACAAAAGTAAATTACATAGGCCGTTACAAAAGCAGTTACAACAAATAAGCCATTTAAAAGTTTCAGATTAAAAAATACAATATTTTTACATTTGGGCATCTAATCCATACTAAATTTAAATGTATACAAGTATGTATCCATTAAATCATATTAGGCGGTATAGTTTAAAATCACATGGCCTGATTTAAAAATACACCGAGTTGAATGATTACTATTATGTTCCGAAAATGATATTTTGGAATCCGTATACCCAATAAGGCTACAACTTTGTTGAATGAATTATTTTATACGTGCGATCATATCTGATGATTGGATTTTAATTTTGACGGCTCGATTAACTCATGCAGTTAAACACTGTAAAATGACAGTTACATCAATGTAATACTAACATTTATAAATATACAAATTTATTGCAAACTGCGTACATGTATCAATGTCAAATGCAAGATTCTTGTTTTTTAATTTATTTTAATTATATTATTGCACATAAATTGTACGGTGCCACAACACACAATTATCGATCAAATGTCAATTTTAATTTAAATTAAAAAAATTAGAACTCTGTAACGGCTTTAGGAACAATGAACACCAAAATACCGTCGATTTCATATATTATAATGGATTTTGTAACGGCTTTTATTATGGTGTTTGGAACGATCAAAATTATATATATATATACACACACAACACTTTGCAGATTTTTTCTTTTCCCCATTTTTCTTCTTTCTCTTTCTTTTCTCTGTCTCCTCTTATCCTCCAAAATCCCCTCCCCCCGCCACCAGTCGCCGCCACCACCTCCCCCAAATCCTTGAAGCCCCCTCTCCCTTACCATGACCAGGTTTTAATATTTACATTTTAATTTTATTCTAAAAATTTATGTATATTTTGAATTTATTTGATGAGAGATGTGGGGTGTTGGGTTTATTTGCTGGATAGTGTTGAATATTGTGAATTATTTTGTTGATTAATTTATTGTAAATAATATTTGTTGGATGATGTTTAATTATTGATTAATTATTGATGAAATTAGTGTACAATTTCTGCATTATTAAAAAAAATCTGAAATTTTGTAAAATTTCTATAATTTATTAAAATTTCAGAATTTTTGAAGCATTTCTGAATTTTTTTTGAATTTTTGAAAATTTAAAAAAAAATGCTAGTTTTTTAAAATAACTGATGTTTTTAGATTTAGTAATTTTAAAAAAATAAACATATTTTTTCAAAATTACTGATTTTTTTTTTATAATCTGTAATTTAAAAACAAATCCAAATTTTTAATAATTTCAGAAATATTTTTGAATTTTTAGAATTTAAAAAAAATATATGAATTTTTTTAAATTATAGAAATTTATTTTAAAAGCTGTAATTTAAAAAAAACCCAGATATGTTTGAAATTTTATTGTATATATATTGTATATTGTATTATTAAATTGATTGTATATATATTGTATGAATATAATGTATGTATATATGTTGGGTAGTATGAACACATGTTTCCAACCAATGATAATTAGTATAGACCCCTTCCACTTTATATATAGCATAGATTATATTCATTCTTGAAGGGATTGATATTGGTTCCTCTATCTATTTTTATAAAAAAAAAAAAACAAAAAAAATAGTGGGAATTATTTAATCTAACCTTAATTTCATAAAGATGAATACTATACATAATTTTTTTTATCCAAATCAAATTTAGTCAAACAAAATTAAATACATTACAAGAATTATCGTACGTGTTAAATATTAATTGTTCTCTTAGAATATATATTAATTTTCTTTTACTGAAATCAGTGTGTTACTAATTATGTAACTTATTATCTCAACATGCTGGAAAAATTCTTATACATATCATGTTTGAATAAACCAAATCAATTATAAAATAAGTATGATACATTAATCATGTGATTGGTCAATTTTCTAAATTATACGCTAATAATAGAGAAAGTCTGATTCGAACCTGGTTCAGCCATACCTGAATCATGCCTTGTGATTGATATACAGTTTAGGAAAAGTGATCAATCACATAACAAATATGATACAATTGCTTCGCGATTGGTTTGATTCAGCCAAATTTGATCCGGACAGGAAATTTTCCTAATAATATGATAAATATATTATACTTGCTATATAATTAGTTTAAATTCAATCTAACGCAATGTAGGTTAAAATTTTACCAGCGCATGGTAACTTATCAAAAATGTGTCTTACTCAACAAGTAATAATAGTACAAATTTGTCACATATATATAAATTATGTCATCTATTGAATTTTAAAAATATATATATTAAATAAATGTATAATTATACAATTCTCTTCTAAAATTATATAATTACACGTAAATTTTTTGTGATTTGAAAAATTACATTTAGCACTTTGATGTGCTTCCATCTGACGAATAACCCCCACATTAGTCAAAATTCACCGAATTTGCTGATATTAATAAAAAAATTAATGCAAAATCATATTTACCCTCAATTGATTTATTACTGTTTTATGGTAGGTCAAACATTTTTTTATGATCAAACTACCATTATACATTTTCATACTTTAATGCATGCCAACATGTATATCTTTATTCTTATAAAGATAGTTTAATTATAAAAAAATTTATTTGACATGCAATAAGTTACTAATAAATCACTCAACGGTAAATATCGATTTTTATTTAATTTATTTTTTTGTTATTATCAATAAATTTGATAAATTTTGACTGATAGGGATTTTGTTGTTAGACCAAAGCAAATCTTAGCAATACTATATATAACTTTTCAAACCAACGTAAGGTTTATATGATTATTCCTTTGAATAAAATAAAAGAATATAATAAAATTTAAAATAGAAAGTTGGACTCAAATTACACTATGGAAGAACATATGCTACATAATATAATGCTTCAAAGGTGCAGCTACCACTCATCAATCTTCAACACTCCTCTGCAACTCTGGTCACCATGAAGCTCCCAGTCTTGATTCTCAGCTTCCTCCTCCTCCTCTCCACCACCACCTATGCCCACAATATCACCCGCATCCTCGCCAGCATCCCGAGTTCTCCACCTTCAACCACTACCTCACCACCACCCACCTCGCCGCCGAGATCAACCGCCGCCGCACCATCACTGTCTGCGCCGTAGACAATGCCGCCATGAACGACCTCCTATCCAAACACTTCTCCCTCTACACCATCAGGAACATCCTTTCCCTCCACATCTTCGCCGACTACTTCGGCTCCAATAAGCTCCACCAGATCACCAATGGCTCCACCACCATCTCCTCCCTCTTCCAGGCCACAGGCGAGGCCGCCGGAACCTCCGGATACGTCAAAATCACCGGCATGAAGGGGGGAAAAGTCGGGTTCTTCCCTGTCGACAGCGACTCCGACCAACCCATGGCCACCTACGTCAACTCCATTGAAGAATTGCCCTACAACATCTCCGTCATTCAAATCAGCCACATTCTCTCCACCGCCGCCCCAACCGACGTCCTTAACTTAACTTCTCTAATGGCGAAGCAAGGCTGCAAGGCCTTCTCCGACCTGATAACCGCACAATGGCGCGGATGAAACCTTCACTCAAAGCATCAAATTAGGGGGCCTCACGATCTTCTGCCCGTCTGACGACACCCTCAAATCCTTCATGCCAAGGTACAAAAACCTCACCGCCGACGGGAAAACCTCGCTGCTGCTATACCACAGCGTGCCAGTGTACAATTCCTTGGGAATGCTCAGATCCAGCAACGGATTGGTGAACACTTTGGCCACCGATGGAGCAACAAATTCAATTTCACGGTGCAGAACGAGGGCGAGGACGTGAAGATCGAGACCAAAATCGTTAGGGCGACAATCAAAGGAACTCTGGTGGACGAAGACCCCCTTGCAGTTTACAAGATCGACAAGGTCTTGCTGCCCACAGGGGTTGTCTGCTGTTGCTGCTACTGGTAACTAGTGCATTACTTAGCTACATACAGCAACTGTGTCCCTTTTGCGTTTTTCATCAAAGGCTTAAGTTGTTATTTACCTCACTTGTACTTTTATAAGTGAAAAACGCCTTTACTAATTATGCTCACTCACCGAGTATACTTCAATATTAAGGGAAAGAATTTATGTATATTTCAAGTTAATTTATTTTATCATTTTTTTATATGAAGTTCGTTTTTTTTCACTCACAATTTCATTTAGTTAAACAAATATACAATGTGAAAGAAAAAATATAGTTATAATAAAGATTTTGAATATGTATACGCATTGAATGTGTTTTAATCGATAGTATATATGTTACATACGTACATGTAGGGAAATTCTAGTTCCGATCAAATTTAATTTAGATAAAAATAACTTTAGTACATGAAGAAAAAAGATTGGAACAGAAGGACAGTCAGAGGGAAACAGAAGGGGTGGAAAATCTTCTATCACACTTTTATCTCACACACTGATATCATATTCACATGTGTATGTGGTTCGTTTTTTTATTTAAAAACACACACATGTAAATCAATTTTTATTATGATATTAATATATGACACAAAAGTATGATAGAAGATCGTAAAAGCATCGTTGACTCGGTGAACAATTATTATTGGCCACCATATTAATTATGTAAGAGATAAAACTAAGTTTGACTTGTATTTAGGGGTGGCAACGAGTCAAACTCGAGCCGAGCTTGATCATTTTTTGTGAGCTCGAGCTCGAATCTTACATAATGAACTCGAACTCAAGCTTGATTTGACGAGCTCGAGCTTGAGAATTCCATCGTCATAGGCGCAGTAGAAAGGGGGGCAGGGGAAGGATTTGCAGTCGCTGATATCGATGGACTCGAGGGGGCATTTGGCCATGGCGCAGAGGTCGGATGATGGTAAGGATGAATGAACGGCAGAGCCGGTGGCGGATTTGCAGGTGTTGCGGCGGGCGGTGGAGCTGAGGTTGAGGGGCCGAGATGGGGGATGGAAGAGGGGGAGTACTTACCTTCACAGAGGATGCACTCGAAGGTGGGAGCAAGAGGAAGAGAGATCTGGTGGCGCTGGCAGCAGAAAAGAACGGTGAAGTGGGAAGCACTGGACTTGAGGGGTGGTGGGTGGTGTTGAGGAGCTTGCAATCGGGGAAATTGTTGCCCAGATTTGACTCGACCAAACTTGAACCAATTCAATGGAAAGTACAATACACTTGCCATGTGATTGGTGTATAGTTTAGAAAAAGTTATCAATTACAAAGCAAGTGTTCTGTGTGATACACTTACTTTGTAATTGGATTAATTCGACCGGACCAAATTTGACAAAAATTTCCCTTGCAATCGTTGGTTTGGGCTAGAGTCTTAGGAGTTGGATTTGGAGAAAAAAAGAATTAGGTAAGTTGAGAGACGAGAAGAGAGAGAAAAATAATTAACAAAATATACCAAAAAATAAAATAAAATTCATACTGAATAATTTAATACTGTAGAAAAGAATTCATTATTTGGAATAAGCAGTTGAAATACATAAAAATATTTTATAATTGAGATTGATATAAGTTCACAATCTGCAATAAATTTGCATATTCATAAATGTTAGTATTATATTGATATAACTATCATCTTACATTATTGAATAGCATAGGTTAATCGGCCCATCAAAAGTCAGTTCAAATCATTAGATATGATCAAACTTACAGAAAAATATGTTTGGTTGAGTTTTATTTATTGGGTATACGGATATCGAGATATCGTACTTAGAACATAAGAGTAATCATTTAAAACGGTGTATCGTTGAATCAGGCCATGTGATTTTAAATTATACCGTTCGCTATGATCTAATGGACACAAACTTATATATTAAATTTGGCATGGATCGGGTAGCTGGATTTTAAGATTTAGTAAATAAAATCAAGGTATAAATAAAATGTACCATAATAAATAAAAGTATCATAATTTACTATTATCCAAAATAAAATTAATATAATATATTAATAATATAATATATGATCAATTTTGAGTATATAATTGATAAAGTATTAAATCTTAAATTAAATATATATAAAATTTCAAAAATAAAAATAATAAATAATATATATATATATATATATATATATATATAATATACATCAGCTCATGAGCCGCTGTGGGCTTAACGAACAAAAAGAAATGAGCTCGAGCTCAACTAGAGCTCGAGTTGAGCTCAAAATCAAGCCGGCTCGCAGACTTGTTTGCCACCCCTACTTGTGTTTGTCGGCTGAGGGTCACTAATTACCTTCATTAATTAAAATTTCTCTTGCTATCTTTTAATCTTTTCATATATATATACTATCATTAGTTAGATATTTAATCTTTAACAGTAATTATAACCTTGCTCAAATCATCAAATATCTATGACACTAGAAATTATATCAATTGAAATGGGCTTTAATTTGAGGACAAATTACAACTATTTCTCTTTAAATTTAACATAATTACGAATGTTAATTGTTGTCTGAAAATTGTTAATCCCCATTTTTTTATTTTGATGAAGTTATATAAATTTTTTATAAAGTTTAGAAATTATCAACTTTGATGTTCCTGTGCTTTTCAAATTTTAAAAAAAATAAAAAATATAAATTTATACAAAAACTAGACAAGGTAGATGTAAAATTTTTCAAAAATTGTCCACTTAGTACATAAAAGAAACTTCAATTTTTTTAAAAAAATAAGTAACATTGTGGTGCATAATTTATAAGGACATTTTGATCAATTTGTCCTAAAAAATAGATGAGAACCTAACGTCGACTAATGAATTCGGTAGTAATTGGACAGTGGTTAAAATCAGGGTATTAAAACTTTTCAAACAATAAGAGATATTTGTAATTATGCCAGACTTCAGAAACGCTATTTATAGTTTGTTCTTAATTTTCGGGCAAAATCTTTTTTTGATCCCATTAAAAAATATCATTTTTGTTTTTGGTACCACAATGTGTCGTATCACTTTGGTACCATAAAATACAAAGTACGCATTTTTTATCCGAAGTAAATGGTTAACCCGTTAAACTCGATAAAATGTTTAATGTACCAAAAAGTAAATATATATATATATATTAATAATATATATATTTTTTTTTTTGGTACCGTTAAAAGTAAAAAAAGGTATTTTAACCAACTTTTGCCACAAACTATAATTTTTTTTTTATCTTTTACAAAAATGAAATACTTTATATAAGAAATAAAATAATTTATTTCACTTTTGTTAAATTCTTTAGAATTTATGATTTGTTAAATATAATTATTAGGGTAAAATATATTTTCCCCCTAAACTATTCCTTAGGTAACAGTTTCCCTTCTAAATTAATAAATGTATACTTACCTCCTGAGTTGGACAAAATGCATCCTCATGCTTTGCATAATTATATTATTCTCAATATATTATAATATATTTTTCGTATTAAATCATCACCAAATTATTTATTAAATTTTTTTTAATAAATAAAAATTTAAATTAAAAGTGGAGTATAAATTATAATATATAATATATATATATATATATAGGGTCAATGTTATATTTTGTCCCTCAAGTTTTTATTTAAAATCACTTTAATCCCTCAAGTTCATTTTTTGACTTTAACATCGTAAAAGTTTAATTTTGTTTCAAATTGGTCCTTCAAACCAATCTGCTTTCTAAAAAAAAATGACAAATATATATGCTTATCCAAAAGTTAAATATTTTTAAAAAAAATGAATACATATAAATATTTTTTCATTTTTTTAAAGAAAATATATTCAATAAACCTTTCATTACTTAACTTTGACGAGTCTGTAACATATAATAAAACTCAAACTATTTAATTCAATAATTATATATACTTGATTATAATTAAAAGATATTTTTTAATTAAGAAAATTTTAATTAAACCTAAAATACAAAATTATTAAAAAAATAATTCTTTCAACTATATATAAAAAACAAGGGCAATATTGTCCAAAAATTTAATTATAGGGGGTAAACTTTCATTTGTTTGTTGGGGGTAATTAATATTACATTAAGAATAGTTCAGGGAGCAAACTGTATTTTACCCTAATTATTATCTATACTATATGAAAAGAAGGACATCTACACTCACCAACGGCAGTTAATCACATCGTTTCACCAATTTCTTTTAACTAATAATACTAGGTACCAGCACGCAGTACCAGCGCACATAGTTTTTAATAATACTTTTATTTTATTAAAACTCATAATCTGTTTCTTTATATTGAAATTTGTTATTACCTTACAATCTCAAATACAAAATTTGTTTTATAACTCTTTTTAATACATTAATTATCAATACATATTTTACTCAAATTAAACAAAAAAATTACTCTTTCTACAATATATACTATATTGATAATGATTATTATATATACATGCAAAATAAATACTAATATATTTTTTAAATTTCAAATTAACAATAAACTTAAACGAAATGGGAGTAAATTACTTTTTGAGTACATGTAATTGCATGGAATTAATTTTCTAAAAGAACTTAATTGAGTGGTCGATTTAACATGGGTTGAGAAGTTGAAGGGTATTTTTGGTATTAAAATAATTTGGTGTAGTGATATGAGAACTATCATTTTATATCTATAAGAGCTCTTTTCTTTATGATAGTATGTGTGTATATATATATATAAAGAGTAATCGACGTTGAGAAATTATCATGACAACCCATACTTGTAAATAAAATAAAAGATAAAGATTTACAAAATAAAAAGAAATGTAAATTTTTCACAATATAAATTTAAAAAAATATGAGTTTTGAAAATTAATTCAACAATTATTAAAAAAAAATCAAAAAGCGCAGACCAATACTCCCAAGACCAAACTGAAGCTCAGCGACAAAATCCCGCCACCACCCCACAAGTCTCACGCTGTCGTTGCTCGAATTCTCGTCAGCTGGAACCTCATCGCCGGCGGGACCCGGAGCATCCGCCTCGCCTTGGGCCCTCGAATTTGCAGACTTCGTCCCCGGGGCCGGCGGCGCCACCTTGAACAGTTCTCTGGGCAGCAAGACCTTGTCGATCTTGTAAACTGCGAGGGGGTCTTCGTCGACCAGAGTTCCTTTGATCGTCGCCGTAACGACTTTGGTCTCGATCTTCACGTCCTCGCCCTCGTTCTGCACCGTGAAATCGAATTTGTTGGCTCCTTCAGTGGCCAAAGTGTTCATCAATCCGTTGCTGGATCTGAGCATTCCCAAGGAATTGTACACCGGCACGCCGTGGTATAGCAGCAGCGAGGTTTTCCCGTCGGCGGTGAGGTTTTTGTACCTGGGCATGAAGGATTTGAGGGTGTCGTCAGACGGGCAGAAGATCGTGAGGCCCCCTTCGACACTTTGAGTGAAGGTTTCATCCGCGCCTTGCGCGGTTATCAGGTCGGAGAAGGCCTTGCAGCCTTGCTTTGCCATTAGAGAAGTTAAGTTAAGGTCGGTTGGGGCGGCGGTGGGGGCCTCGGCCTCCGGCGAGGAGAGAATGTGGCTGATTTGAATGACGGAGATGTTGTAGGGCAATTCTTCAACGGATTTGACGTAGGTGGCCATGGGTTGGTCGGAGTCGCTGTCGACAGGGGAGAACCCGACTTTTCCCCCCTTCATGTCGGTGATGTTGACGTATCCGGAGGTTCCGGCGGCCTCGCCGGTGGCCTGGAAGAGGGAGGACGTGGTGGTGGAGCCTTTGGTGATCTGGTGGAGCTTCTTGGAGCCGAAGTAGTCGGCGAAGATGTGGAGGGAGAGGATGTTCTTGATGGTGTAGAGGGAGAAGTGCTTGGATAGGAGGTCGTTCATGGCGGCATTGTCAACGGCGCAGACAGTGATGGTGCGGCGACGGTTGATCTCGGCGGCGAGGTGGGTGGTGGTGAGGTAGTGGTTGAAGGTGGAGAACTCGGGATGCTGGGCGAGGATGCGGGTGATATTGTGGGCATAGGTGGTGGTGGAGAGGAGGAGGAAGCTGAGAATCAATATTGGGAGATTCATGGTGACCAGAGTTGGAGTGGAGTGTTGAAGGACTGATGATGAGTGGTAGCTGCACTTTTGAAGCTATATATTATGTAGCATATGTTCTTCCATAGTGTAATTTGAATCCAATTTTCTATTTCAAATTTTATTATATTCTTTATTTTATTCATTGAATAATTATATAGACTTTACGCGATTTGAAAAAAATAAATTTAGTATTATTAAAATTTATTTTCGTTTAACAAACAAATCATCGTGCAATCAAAATTTATTAAATTTAATGATATTAATTAAAAAATCGATTGATTTATTATTAACTTTGCATGTCAAATAAAATTTTTTATGATTAAATTACCCTTATAAAGGTGAAATATACATGTTCACATGCATTAAAGTATGAAAATATATAAGCGTAGTTTGGTCATATAAAAAAATATTTGACCTGTAATAAATCAGTAATAAGTCAACTAGGGGTAAATATGATTTTTTGATTCATTTTATTTTTTGTTAATAATAGCAAATTCGATTAATATTGACTAATGCAGAGACTTATTTGCTAGATGAAAGCACCTCAAGGGTACTAGATGTAATTTTTCAAACAATAGAGGGTCTATATATAATTATATCAAACTTTAGGGTAGGGCAACATAATTATACCTTTATTTAATATATATTTTTTAAAAATAAATAGATGATATAATTTTATATATGTGACAAATTTGTAGTATTATTACTTGTTGAGTAAGACACATTTTGATAAGTTACCAAGTGCCGGTAAATTTTAACCTATATTGTTTTTTATCAAATCTAAATTAATTATATATCAGACGTAATATATTTGTCATATTATTAGTGTATAGTTTAGAAAATTGACCAATTATATGATAAGTGTATCATACTTGCTTTGTGATTGGTTTGGTTTATCCAAAACTGATTTGTGTATGAATTTTTCCTACATGTTGAGATAATGATTTCCAAAATTAGTAACAGAATGACTTCACCTCCATCTCTTCCTCCTAACCATACGCAAAATTATCTGTTATACATTCATTTTACTTCCACTTCTCTTATTCCTTCATTTTTCGCCCCAACCAAATACATTCTAAAAGAAAATTTACTATTGATAATAATTTTATTGGCCATGAACTACAACCGCGATAAATAATTAGACTCTGAATATGGGTTTGGTGGTATCAAAATTTAATTAGATATCGAATATATTATACTAATTATGTAATTAATATATATTATATATATATATATTTCTAAGAGAACGATTAATATTTAATACATACGATAATTCTTGTAATATATTTGATTGTGTTTTGAATAAAATTTCATTTGGGTAAAAAATTATGTAGATTATTCATCTTTATGAATGTTAAGATTTGATTAAATAATTCCCACTATTTTTTGTTTCTTTTTGATAAAAAATAGATAGAGGAACCAATAATCAATCCCTTCAAGAATGAATATAATCTATGCTATATATCAAGTGGGAGGGGTCTATACTAAAATACCCAAGTATGTATACTTATTTTTCTATCATTTTTTAAAGCAAATATTCTATTAATAATTCTTTATTCAAGCATATTTTTATTATCTTATTTTTCTTTTATTTAGTTAAATAAATATAATAAAAAATTAAATTACTCATATGCATCATTTATACTTCTATTACGAAAACTTTTATAAATATTATTTAGGATAGGTTTGAGGAGGATTTCGGAAACCCGAAACCCTCCTCGACTTAATCAGGTTAAGATTAAATCCATCTTGGACCCAAATCCCATTAATTATCTGTAATACACCAAAATTTAACAAATTACTCAGTGTTGTGTTAAACACATACCAGTTACTGATATAACACCGACATGTGTCAGACACGATATTTAAATACTTAAAATTTTAAAAAAGAAATACACAGTGCCAGACATGTTTAGCATGTCCAAAATACGTATACGGACACGACTAGATTTTTTGTACCCGATTTTAAAAGGTATGGTGGCTAAGGAAAAAAAAAAATACTCAATTCGACTTCTCGCTCCTAAAAATTGCGAAAACATATTTTTTCTTCCTATCGATTTTATTCCTCTCTTTTTTTAAATCGATCTTTCTTCTCCACTATTTATTTTATTTATCGGAAAACACATCAGAAGAGAAGTTCAAATCTATATTTCAAGCTCTATTTTCTTATAATAATAAATAATCATATATATTCTTTTGAAGCTATGTACTTGGAATTAAAAAAAAAATTAGAATTAGAATTTTCATATTATTTTAATATCAATTTACATTGATTACTTTATGGTGTCAAATATTATATATTTTTAATTTTATAAAAATATATATTATAAAATCAAATATATACTATTGTCATATCGTGTTATCAATTTCTAAATATTTAAAATTTTCTGTATTGTGTCCGTATCATCATATATATCATTCTACAGTACATAATAGTATTTAAAATTGAAACCACCTAAATCTTTTTGGTATATAGAAAAAGAAATTATCACCAACCTAGTTGGAAAATTATTGGTGGTGGGAGATACTAATTAGCTGGTGATTTGAAGTACACTAATCAAGAATTTTCTAGTGTTAATTGTGTTTATGGGAATATGATTGTGAACAAGAAGACATGAGTAGTCAATAATATATCAGAAGGTTGTGGTGGGGTGGGTGGATAAGTCGTTCGTATTCTATCAACGTGTGTGATGTTATTTTATTTTAATATTAATTATTGGTTATATATAATTATTCGATATTAATTATTAGTATATGATAGTTATAGTTGTTGGGAATTGATAGATATAAAAATTTAATATTAATATTTATAATTGATTTATTCCACTTTAATATTAATTATTGATTAGATATTAATTATTAGTACATGATTATTAAAATTGTCGATAGCTGTTAGATATATTTGATATTGATAATATTGATTTATTCAAAAAATCATTACTCTCAATTTTGGAACTATATATTTGGCTGGGCAATGATTCAATTATTGGTAGGAGAATTCCAGACCTTGGAGATGCCACTCGACACCAACAAACTTTAAATTAATAATTTGATTTTTATTTCTTGATTTTCTTAGTGGGTTATCTATTTTTTTAACAATATAGTATATGGACATGAATATTCATAAGAAAAAATTAGTTGATATTTAAAATTTAGATAGAGACAATATTTATAAATATTTATCTATTCTTTTTTTCTTCTTTATTTTTTTCAAATATAATATTTTGATTTATAAATTTTATTTTTATTTATATAGTATATTTTAAAATATAAAAAATTAAAGACCACAAACACCGAAAACAAATTTTTTGGGTGTGAGCCCAAATGATCAAACATTGTGATTAATTAAATTATATATATGTATGTATCTGTTTGTTTTTGTGTATCCTCTTTACCTAACAAATATCAAGAATGATTGTTTTTTTTTTTAAAACTAAAATGATAATAATAGTGATTGAATCATGACAAGGAAGTTTTGAATTAAGAAACCATCTCTTGATTAGTAGCACCAAACTTACATTATCAATCCTAATAAATTAACAATTAAACAATTTAATTTGTGATTCTATTCTTCTATTAAGTATTTTTGTTTTTTCAAATTACAATCTTTTCAACTACCACATTATCTTTACTTCTTATTTGATTTTATTTTTAACTAAAACAAATATAATCTCCACCATCATAAAAAAATGTGGAAACGTGTTTTCTTCTTTATTTTCATTGAAATTAGGACAAAATAATATTTTGCCAATTATACCCATTTTTATATTTGAACATCTATTTTTTTTTTAATAATTTATCATTTTAATTTTATGAAATTTGCACTTTGTCAAATATAATCGTTTTTTGATCGATTTTTCTACTGAAAAAAATCATATGCGTTGCGTTGCACATATGATATTTTATCCATACATTACTCTTAAATATTATATGTGCAGTGTATGTGATTTTTTTTGTGTAGAATAATTGACTAAAAAAGTGTTATATATAATAAAGTGCAAATTTTGTAAAATCAATATTGTAAATTGACAAAAAAAAAAAAAAAATTAATAGTGTAAAAACGGACTTATTCAGATGTAATTTACCATTGAAATTATGTTTATTATCTTCGGACCTCAATTATTGTTAATTACCATTAAAATAAGGGTAAATTGCATTTTACCCTCTGTGTTTTCTCAAATTAGCTAAAAATTCCCCTATATTTTAAAAATAAGCTAAAAGGCCCCTGTGATTTCAAAAATCCTGCGTAAAACCCTCCTTCCGTTAGTTTCTTACGGAAGGTGTATTTCGCTCGCCCTTAATGCGAAGTAGATTGGTTTTTGACATATTTTGACCCCTTTTTGAACTAAAAATGACTAATATACCCTTGTTCACTTGTACAATCACACATATTTATTCTTTTTTGTGTTGTTTTAAGATGTTTTTGTGTTTATATTATTTCTACCATTCTGAAAAAAATAAAATTTAATCCTTAAATATATTTATTTAAATTAAAATACAAAAATATATAAAAATTTTAAATATTTATAATTTGAATTGAAAAGTTAAATTAATATCACAATATAAAAGTTATATACAATGTTAATTATCTATAATAATTATATATTATTAACTAAAACAATTAGAAAACTAATTTATTATTAACTAAAGTAATATTATATTTAATTTTATTTAAATAAATTAAATTATTTACTATAAATAGTATATAGATTTAAATTACCATTTTAAGTATTTCAAATGAAATTTTTATACTTTTTTTTTAATTATTTTTAAGTTTAAAATATATAAATTAGTTTTCTAATTTATGTTAACTTAAAACTAAACCTAAAACTCTCTAAAATTCCTAAAATTAAAAATTTACGAAAAAAAAAAGAAATTGGGCGCCGGTGATCGCCGTCGCCCAGATCTACCCATGGGCGACGGCGACCTCGGTTGCCCAGGGGTAGGCGACGGCCGTCGCCCAGATGAATTTTTGGGCGACCGCGGCCGTCGCCCAGTGATTTCTGGGCAACTGTGGTCGCGGTTGCCCAGATTGGGGGGGCGACGGAGACGTCGGCGTCGCCCCCCCCACCCAAGGTGACCGGCGGTATGGCAGGGAGGAGGTTTGTTGGGCTGGGCGGTAGAAGGTTGGTGCGGAGGGTGGGAGGGGACGGGGCTGGCTTGGGGGGGGGGTTTGTTGGGCTGGCGGCGGTAGAAGGTGGGGCGGAGGGTGGGGAGGGGACGGGGCTGGCTGGGGGGGGGGGGCTGGATTTAATTTTAGTTTTATTAATTTTTTTAATAATTGTTAATTATAAATATATTTATAATATATAATTAAAAATTGATTGAATCTAAACTTTTAATCTTTTATAAATCTAACGGTTGAGATGAGTTGACAAGATCTAATGGCTTTTATTTCATCAAAAAAATCCAACGGTCATCAAAATAAGAAATAAAATATAATAGAAAGGGCATGACAGTCATTAGATAAAAATACTAACGGCGTTAAGTGATTTTAACGGAGAGGGGCAAGTAAGCTAGGTTTATGAAAATACAAGGGGTTTTTTGTCTATTTTTTTTATACAGGGGATTTTTAGCTTAATTTTAAAAATACAGGGGTGTTTTATGCAATTTACCCTTAAAATAAAACTAAAGACAACTTGAATTTTAAAACTAAATGTAAAAGTTAAGAGATGAGATTTTCAAATTGAAAAGGTTAATTATCAATTAACTATACCGTTTTAATTGTGAAATTCAAACTTCTTCAAATTTGTAACATTTATACATTCTTCCCCATCATTTGGACATTGTCAATATCTTTGGTTTCGGTTTTGGATTATTTTGAAATGTTTTGTGGAGATGTTGAGAAAAAATAAATATAAACAAGTATGTGTTAGATTTAGTGTGTTTTATAGATTTATTTTTGGAGATAACTTAAGATAGTGTAAAATAGGTGTTGTATGTTTGATTTTGTATCTTAAGAGATATTGTTCATTATCAAATCATGTCTTATATATATGTATTTGTGATTGTTATATATGGGGCTTGAACTATATGTATATTATTGTATATATATTTGGGAGACAAATGTTACTGTTCATTGTCAAATCATGTATTTTTTATATGTATTTATAATTGTATGTGTATGATTGAGGCAATAAACTAATGACGTAAAAGGAAATCAAATCCTTTCCATAAGTGGCAATAAGAGATCAGGCTATACAATTTAAATTATTTTGTAATTATCATATTAACCCTGACATTGAATTGTACCCACAAATTAGTGATAGGTACAGGGGTAAAATTGGTTTTACACTCCCTAGTATTTATTGTTAGTATAAATATCCCCAAATTTCATTGTAAAAGATAACTTTGGGAAAGCAAATGAATTGAAGAACAAAAGACTAATTTCTACCTTATGCAAGAGTTTGGCGTGTTAGATCTCAAGTTTCAGTTTTCCGCCATCAAGTTTGACATCGTCTATAGGAAACTTGATCTAAGCATTGAAGTTGAATATTCTATCACGAGCTAGGAATGGGAATACTGGACGTGAAGAGCTTGAAGGAGGAGGAGAGAACCATGCGTACAAGGGCAACATCCAAGAGAACCCACCCATTCACAATCTTTAGTATGAACATATGAACGTCCAAGACGAGCAGGATCGTGGATGCTTTGGCACTCCACCTCCACCACCGCTGATCCAGATAACTCCTAAAGTGTTTCACCAACTGGTGGAAGACGCTGCCAACAGGGCTCTGGCTCAATATGTCGCAGAACATGGGTTGCCCCCGACCCCCTCGCTATCCTAACAAAGGCCAAGACGCTCCCTTGGCTCCCAAGGATTGCCAGCAGAGGTCCGGGGATGCCCATGAGAGAATGAACTACGAGGAAGAGGTGGAAAACAGGGCCACTCAACCTAAGGACAACTATTTTTCTCCACCGCCTTCTTAGGGAGGCGTATATGATGAGGATTACATTCCCCCCCACCTACGGAAGAAGACGTACATGGAGACAACTACTTTCCTCCACCTCTTCTAAGAGGAATGCCACCAAGAAGGGGAGAAGCTTAGAGAGAAATAGGAGGCCAAATGCTATGTCCACTCAGATTGTTTAGCCCATGAGAGCGGGCTGGGGGGGGGGGGGCTAGTTCGCCCCATTAGCAGTCACACCCCCGAGACGTAGTCTATTTCCGTCCCACATACTGGCTGAAGTCATCCATCCAAGATTAAAATCCCGAGCTTTAGTGAATACAATGGAGTAAGCAATCCATAAGTGTTGAAGTTGAGAAAAAAAAAAGAGAAATATTGTAGCAAAAATATGTCCCACGTCAAATAACTAGCTTTCTTTCCTTCTTACTCTCGAACTGGTTTTCTACTCACGACTAATAAACTGTCCGCTTAAGGGGCTATATGATGGATATACTTCTAATATTATATTATTGTTACCGGTACAAAAGTAATTTTTGCACCCAAATCCATAAGTACCTATACCTTACCATATCATGAAATTTTCAACTCCACTGTAGATACTCAAAATATTATTTTTAATACAAGTTACTATTTATGATTTGATAATACATCCTCTACTTCAAAATTCTCTCACTAGACTAGATTTAGACCTAAGTGTGTTGTTAAGTCGAGGGTAAATTTTTCGTTCAATCCCTAAGTCCAAATCACTACCACATCAATTTATATGAGTTTCCCCTTAAATATATTCATAAATAGCCATTTAATTATTATGAATTACAAGTCAATAATGTTGTTAATAAAGATAGAAAAATTAAGGGCAAAATTCTTTTTTAGTCCAATTTGAAAAATGTCATTTTCATTTTTTGTACCAGAACTATGGGGAGTATCGATTTTGATACTATAAAACACAAAAATATGCTTTTTTGGTCACAAGTTGACAGTAGAGGTTAATGGTCATTAACTCCTATTGGAAGGCTCTATTTAATGGTACCAAAACAGCAAAATATATATATATATATATATATTATATATATATATATGTATATATTTTAACAAACTTTTGTCATAAACTATAAGATTTTTTTTTATTTTTTACAAAAATAAAAATGTTTGGAAAACTTTATTTTAGTATATGTAATAAATAGTTATAAAGTTATAATTATTTTTATAGCAGATAATTTTTAGGATCTATTTTACTATTTTTTAAATTAGATTATTATTTGATAAAAAATATATTAATATTTGATCACAAACTATAAAAGTAAAATTTATATTTTGAGTAAAAAGTATTAGATAAATTTTTTTTTTATTAAATAATAACTTAATTTTTAAATTAAAATTATTTACATTCGAGATAAATTATAGCAACATAAAAATTATATTTTTAATTTGTTTGAAAATATTTTAATAAAATTTAATCATAAACTATAAGAAATAAAATTTAAATTTTTAAAAATTAAAAAAAATATATTTTAATATAAATAGTAAAATACTTTATAATTTATAATTATACTTATTTTAAATAAATTTTAGAATATTTTAATTATTTTGAAAAATAAATTATTATTTATCCTAAAAATCTTTTAATGAACTTTGACCAAAAAAAGTAAGAAATAAATTTAAATTTGATTTCTATAATTTATCTTGTATTTAAATAATTATGATTTAAAAATTAATTCATTAGTTAATAAAATGAAATTTGTCTAATACTTTATTCAAAAAATAAATTTTACTTTCATAATTTATGCTTAAATATTAACATATTTTTAGACCAAATAATAATTTAATTTCAAAAATAGTAAAATAGATCCTAGGAATTATCTGAAATAAAAATAATTATAACTTTAGAACTATTTTTATTATATATATTAATATAAATTTTTCCTAATATTTTTATTTTTGTAAAAGATAAAAAAAAATTCTTATAGTTTGTGGCAAAAATATTTTTTTTCTTTTAATGTTACCAAAAAAATACGTTTTTTTGCTTATGTGGTACCATTAAACATGGCCTGCCAATAGGAGTTAACGGTCTTTAACATTTGCCGTTAACTTGGGTTTCAAAAATGCGTATTTATGTATTTTATGGTACCAAAAGTAATACTCGCCATAATTATGGTACAAAAATAAAAATAATATTTTTTAATGGGATTTAAAAAAAAAATAGCCCCATTATATGTATTTATTACTATTTATTAAGGAGGGAAATCTAAAGTAAATTAATTTTATTAGTAGTTTCTTACGTATATGCATTTACAATTAATTTATTTTAATAATTTATATTAATTATTTTTCCTACTAATTAAATAACTATTATAAAAAAAAACTAATTATACGCACTCATCAAGTGTACTTCAATCATTGGTATTAGATATGAAGGGAGAGAATTTATTTAAGTTTCAAATTAATTCATTTTATCATTTTTTTTATATGACGTTCGTTTCATCTTCATTCACAATTTCATTTAATTAAACAAATATACAATGTGAAAGAAAAAATATAGTTGTAATAAAGATTTTGAATATGTATACGCATTGAATGTGTTTTAACTAATAGTATATATGTTACATACGTATATGTAGGGAAATTCTAATTTGGATCAAATTTAATTTAGATAAAAATAAATTAAGTACATGAAGAAAAAAATTGGAAACAGAAGGAAATCCAAGGGAACAGAACGGGTGGAAAATCTTCTCACACTTTTATCTCACACATTGATATCATATTCACATGTAAATAAACTTTTATTATTATATTAATATATAATACGAAAGTATGATAAAAGATCGTAAAGCATCGCTGTCTCGGTGAACAATTATTATTGGCCACCATATATTAATTATATAAGAGATACAGCTAAGTTTGACCTGTGTTGTCGGCTGAGGGTCACTAATTACCTTCATTAATTAAAATATTTCTTTTGCTATCTTTTAATCTTTTCATTATATATACTATCATTAGTTAGATATTTTTAAACAGTAATTGTAACCTTGCTCAAATCATCAAATCTTATGAACTTGAAATTCAATTGAAATGGGTTTCAATTTTTTTGAACAAATTACAACTATTTTTCTTCATAGTTATGAATGTTGATTGTTGTTTCAAACTTATTTTCCCTTTTTATTGAATTATATAATTTTTAGATAAAGTTTAGAAATTATCAACTTTGATGTTGTTGTGCTTTTTAAATTTTGTAAAAATAAAAATATAAATTTGTACAAAAATTTGTATATAATTTTCAAAGATTGTCGAATCAGTACATAAAAAAACTTAATTTTTTTAAAAAAAATAACATTATAATGCATAGTCCATAAGGACATTTTGATCAATTTGTCGCAAAAAATATATGAGACCTAACGTTGACTAATGAATTCGACTAGTTATTGAACGGTGGTTAAAATAAGGGTATTGATAACTTTTCAAACAACGAGAGATTTTGTAATTATGTCAGACCTTCGAAAAGCTATTTATAATGTCCTTAATTTTCCTATATTTATTAACAATATTATTGACTTATAATTCATAATAATTAAATGGCTAATCATGATATTTAAGGGGGGAAACCATATAAACTGATATGGTAGTGATTTCGACTTAGGGATTGAACGAAAAATTTACCCTCGACAAAATAGTACACCCAGGTCTAAATCTAGCATAGTGAGAGAATTTTAAGTAGAGGATATATTAGCAAATCATAAATAGTAACTTGTATTAAAAACGATATTTTGAGTATTTACAGTGGAGTTGGAAATTTCATGATATGATAAGGTGTAGGCACTTATGGTGTATTTTGAGTGCAGAAATTACTTTTTGTACTTAACAATAATCTAATATTACAAGTATATCCATCATATAGTCCCCCAAGCGGACAGGTTATTAGCCGTGAGGAGAAAACCAGTTCGAGAGTAAGAAGGACAAAAAGTTGGTTATTTGACGTAGGGAACTCCAATTTTATGGCGTACTTGAACTTGTTTCCTTGGGGGCTCACTAGGACTATTCCTACTTCACTACACACGGATGTGAACGATCCATCGACTATAAGCTCAAAGAGGGCGTGGAAATGCTCGCCTTCTCGTATGCCAACTTGACAACGAAATCAGCTAGCACTTGTGCCTTAATGGTTGGTCTTAGTTGGAATTCAATGCTAAATTCAGTTAACTCCGCCTCCCATTTGACCATTCTCCAAAGAGCTCGAGACTAGACAGGACTTATTTCAAGGGGTAGTTTGTCAAGATGATTATTTGGTTCGACTGGAAGTAAGGTCTTAACTTCCTTATTGCAACCACTAAGGAGAGAGCTACTTTTTTCAATTTATGAGTATCTGGCTTCAGTCGCTTCTAACACCATGCTAACATAATACACCGGATGTTTTTCCTTACTCTCCTGCCGCACTAAGACTGAACTAACGGTACTCTCTAAATCGCCAGGTAGAGGGTAGAGGATTTCTTCCGTCTTGTGTTTCAACAGTGGACGGTGAAACCAAGTAATTTTTTAGTACTTCTCTAGTTCATCAATGTTTCTTGACTAGACTTATTCCATTCAAATTTTGTTGTGCCGCAGAGGACCTTGAGGAAAGGTAGACCCTTGTCCGCAGCCTCTAAGATGAACCGGTTTAAAGCTGCCAACCTTCCTGCAAGTTTTTGCACCTCCTTGCTTGATTAGGTGAAGGTACGTCCATAACGGTGTTGATTTTATCAGGATTAGCCTCTATTTCTCTTTCCTAAATCATGTATCCGATGAATTTCTCCCTCACACCCAAAGGTGCACTTAGCGGAATTTAGTTTCATGCCAAAGGATTTCAGTTATAAAAAGCTCTTACAAGTCCTTGACGTGATATTGTTCTTTCATGTTCTTAACTAAAATGTCATCTACGCATACCTCTATGTTTTGGCCGAGTGATTTTGAAACATGTGATTGACAAGTCGCTAGTATGTTGCTCCCATATTTTTCAAGCCGAACGGCATAACCTTATAAGACCCCCAATATGTGACAAAACTTGTTTTCTCTTGGTCTTCAGGGGCTAACGGTATTTGGTTGTAGTTTTGATATGCATCTAAGAAACTCAACATTTCACATCCAGAGGTGGAGTCAACCAACATGTCAATACGTGCAAGAGGGAAAATATCTTTTGGGCATGCCTTATTCAAGTATGTGAAATCAATGCAAATGCGCATTTTCTGTTAGGTTTTAGGACCAACACTACATTAGCCAACCACTCTCGCTATTGCATGGAGTGTTATACTTGGCTTTCAGTAGCTTATCTACTTCATTATTTATCGTTTGACTTCTTTTTTGCTCTGAATATTCTTTTCTTTTGTTTCACGGGTTTACGTTGGGGTTCACACTGAGGCGGTGAGTAACAACATTGTGTGAAATCCCATGGACCTTATTTTTCTTAAAAATCGTATCAAGTGCTTTTCGGTGGATGGGCTAATTGTCGTATCTATCTTCGTTGTCTTTTCCTCGCCTTCTCGGAGAGAGATTAATTACCTTCATTCCTCGATGGTCTCAACTCTTCTCTCTCCTACGCGTCTTTCCCAAGGGATCTTCAGGGGTGCCTTTGTCTCGTGGTTCATGTCAATCATCATCCTTTTTCTTTTTTATTGGATGCTGTCCCACCTAGTTTCTCTCGAGATTTTTTTAAGTGTTTGCATAGCATTCTCTCACCATTCATTCATCTCTTATTGTCTTCCAATAACCTCATAAGTGGGGAACTTAAGTTTCATGTGGAGGGTAGATGTTATAGCTCGGAAGAGGTTTAAACTCAGTTTTCCCAAGACAATATTGTAGGTAGATGAAGCCTTGACCACAGGAAACTTAACTATTTTTGTGGTCTTCTTCGGGTAAAAACCAAGGGACAATGGCAGCGTCACTTCCCCCAGACTCGATCATCTCACCACTAAAACCTATGAGTGGGTGTTGACCTTCTGCAGCTGAGCTTGTCAATCCCTAGTTGACATATGCATAGTAGAATATAATGTTCGATGAACTCCCATTGTCTACTAGAATCTTTTAACCAAGAAATTGGAAAATGTGGTCGAGATGACCAAGGCATCATTGTTTTGATTCCTCATGAGGTCCATGTCTTACAAGCTAAACAAAATTTCTTCTTGCTTCTCTAAGCTAACATTATGGACTTTTATGGGGGCTTGCCAATAGTTTACCCTTATTGCCCGAGCTAGTGCTTTTCTTGCACTACTGAAGTTTCCTCCTGTTGGGCCTCTTGAAATCACGGTGATAACTCCTACTATGGGGAGGTTGTCACCATTTAGAATTTGAGTGGAAGTCGAGTCTTGAGGTTCATGACTCGACCATTTTCTAAACTGTTGCCCTCCTAGGCGCTAACTTACATATTCTTTCAAGTATCCACGTAATCAATTTTTCTATCTCATTCTTCAAGTGAAGGTATCTCTCTGGTGTGTGTCTTCTGTTGTAGTGAAAACGTAAATACTTGTCATATTTGAGCCTCTTGGCATTATCTTTCATCTTCCTCAGCCATTGGTTGATCATTCTTGTTGCTCCGCCACAACTAGTATTTCACCTCATATGCATTTAAGGGGGGTGTAGTGTGTGAACGTTATGGGAGGTAACTGTTTGCGTTCTTCCTTCCTCTTTGGTTCTTTTTCTTCCTCTCTACTCTTCCTATTGATGCTAATGAAGGGTCCAAAGCATTGGACTCCTTGATCCTAATATACTTCGATGATCGCATGAGTAAGTCTTCTAGAATGCTAGGGGTTTTGCGGGCTATAGACTCCTTCAATCTTCCAGGTAGCAGGTTTTGTTTAATAACGCTGGCCAACAACTCATGGTTAATATAGGGCACCTCGTGTACAACTTCTACAAATATTTGCACGTAATCTCTCCTTCTGGCTGATGGTGAATAGAAAGTATCCGTTTTTTGGGATTTTCTTGTTCATGGAGAAGTGATGTAAAAATATTATTCAATTGCTCGAGGTTGGAGATGTTCCAGCAAGCAGTTGGTTGAACCACACCAAAGCCCACTTGGAGAGCGTAGTGCTGAAGACCTTGCAATAGGTTGCATCACTTAAGTCACACCAATATATTTTAGCATAGAATTTGTCTAAGTGTTCCTATAGGTCTCCTCTTCCATTGTACTCTGAAAGATTTGATACTTTAACACTTGTTGGAATCTCTTCGGCTAAGATTGCGGTGGAGAAATGGCTATGTCTAGGAAGAGCTACGACCAAGGGCAGATAAGGATCCTCGATTCTCTTTAATGGTAGCGGTGCCGAGGGTTGTCGTAATTGGGAGAGGGGTTTTGTTCTTGAGTTTAAGCGACCTCAGGTCGGGAGACTCTGTTGTTCACCTTTTCTTGTCTCTGCTCCTCCTCCTCAAGAATCAAGGATAATTCTCGACTTCGAAGAGGAGAAGGAGGGGGCAGATTGGGTGTTACGCTGCACATTGAGTCATTGCTTGTTCAGCTGCTTGTGTGGATGCATCACGAATCATGGCTAGTAAGGATTCTTTTGTTAGTTGTATCTTTGTTTCTTAAGGTGGAATACCTGGGGGAAATGGTTCTATAGGGGGCGAGGTGGGGCTTGTTCGTTAGGTGGTGGGACTTCTCCATTAAATGGGGGTTTGTTCGTGAGGTGGGAGGCTATCCTATGGGGTGATGACTATTCATGTGGTGTGGTTTGTCCTGTTCCATTCGCTTGTGCTTTATGGGTAGTGTCACCCCCTAAACATCACAAGCTCAGGACCTAGTCTGCATACTCAATGTCGAGGTAATAATTTTTCATAGACGGCGCCAATGATGTGGTAGTGATTTCAACTTAGATATTGAATGGAAAATTTACCCTCGATACAACAATACACCCAGGTTTAGTTCTAGTCTAATGAGAGAATTTTTTAGTAGATGATGTCTTGTCAAATCATGAATAGTAACTTATATTTAAAAAATGATGATATTGAGCATTTATAGTGGAGTTGGAAATTTCATGGTTTGGTAAGTGTAGATAGATGGCGTATTTTGGATGCAGAAGTTATTTTGTACCCTTAATAATAATATTACAAGTATATCCATCGTAGACATATAAAAAAAGAGCAAAATAGATATACCCTAAAATCATTTGTTAAAGTCAATTTGAATCTTTTTATTTAAATTTTTGCTTAAATTCGAAATCCGTCATCCATACAAAAAGCCAAAACATGAATGGTCATGAAAATAAAGAATAAGCTTGATGAATGCAAATCTCTTGTGCTTTCTGAAAGGGGGTCAAATTCACCACCTTAACTATAGCCCGAAAATAATATTCTGTCATAATCTACCTCCTTATAAATATAAAAGTATCACTAAAAAAATGGTAAATGAGAGGTAAAAAATTAGAAGTTTCTGTAATGTTTGTGCTAAGTATTTTTCGTCCAAATACTAACAGAATGAGAACGTTGTAAATGAAAAATTCTCGGAGGGGGTTGCAAGTGTAATTTTGTAGTTCTTTCAGACAAGAAATATAATTTTATATTTTTAAAGTGAATCTAAGTATAATTAACCTAAAGTAGAATAAATATCCACAATAGTGAAAGCTAAACTAGCAAGTTTGTAAGGTTTTAATAACCTTACCACTTGAGTAAAACTTTATGTACTTATCTTTGAAGCATCCCAACTCACCATATTATGGATAAATTGCATAAAACTCCCCCATAGTTTAAAAATTAGGCAAAAAATTCCCATGTGTTCTTTTTTTTTTTTAAATAAAAAAAGGAAGCAAAAAATGCTCTGTGTTTTAAAAATTATGCATACTCTCCCCTTTCTTCAGTTGGGGTTGACAACGCTAATTTTTTTATTAAATTATCTGTTATACCCTTCTTGTGATAGTTCTTGAGCTTCAATAATTTATAATTGAACAGTTCATATTTAAATTAATCTAAAAATATATATATATATATATATATATATATATATATATATATATATATATACATTATATGTTGTACACAGAACATCATTGCCGCCCAACACAAAAGGGGTGACGCGACGTTGCCACCATTGCCCACTTATTTGGGTGACGTCCAACATCCTTCGTGCGATAGCCGGCAATGGTGGCCGGCGGCGAGTTAGCGAGAAAAAAAAATCAAAAGGAGAAAAAAATATTATTTTTTTTTAGAAAAATAAACTTAGTGAAGCTAATATAATTTTTTAAAATTTAAAATAATACAAATATATTAAAATAAATTAATGATCCTTTTAATTTAACTATATTTATATTAAATAAATAATTTAAAAAGTTTGATATATTCTCCTTTGTATTTTGATGTTTATTAATATCTCTTTGAATAAATATAATTTCTTGAAATATATTTAAACTAAATAATAATTTAATTTAGTTAATAAAGTATAATTTATTTTTATTTTTTTAATATAAATTTAAAATTTTAATTCTAATTTTGTGAGTTTTCAATTTAAAACTTTAATTTTTAAAAAATTATATACTTTTTAGGTATATTGATATTTCATTTATATATTCCATAAATAAATATAACTTGTTGAAATATTTAAGCTAAACAATTATTTAAATTTAATCAATAATAATTTATAAAATATATTTAAATATAAAAAAAAATGGAACAAAATGGCATTTGTACATATAAAGTAACCCTAAGAAGCCAAAAAATAAAGTTCATTTGCAATACATGTTTTGTCAAACAATCTCCTTAGTCTATAACATAGAGGCAATATTTTTGTTGTATTTCAGACGAAACATGAGTTTCTTTACCTATAAAATTAATACAGGAAGATTTCGCGTTATTTCATCAAAACATAGGAGAGTGTTATGCAACTTACCCCCTATTAATTTAACAAAAAAAAAAATATAGAAATAATTACGTTCCCCTCCCTCCTCCCCTCCCCTCCCCTCCCCTCCTCTTAGGTTTTGGTGTAAAGACTCCATGTGGTTTGGAAAATTACATCTAGCACCCGCGAGGTTTACTTTCGTTTAACAAATAAGTCCCTTCATTAGTCAAAATTATCTGAATTTGCTTATATTAATAAAAAAAAAGGTGAATAAAAATTTATATATATCATCGATTGATTTATACCGACTTATTGCAAGTTAAATATTTTATTTTCAATTTAGATCCCAAAAATATTTTATTTATATTTGGGTTTGGCCCAATATGGAAAGCCCAACCTCAATGGGAATAATCCAACTGGGCGCGCATCAGCCCAATGTCCACCCAAATTTAGGCCTTGAGGCTGCTAATTAATCACAATTAAATAAAATTATTATAATTAAATTTTGCATAACTTTGTGGGACCCAATTTTGCTCAGAAATATATAATAAAAAATTAATTATCTGTGAAATGATCATACTAAAATAGCATATATATATATATTTTATGCAGATTATATACATTCACATATATATTATTTTTTATTTATTATCCGCCATGTCACATTTTTGCACTTCTCATAAGAATTTCTTTATATAAAATAAAATAACTTCAAAACCAAAAGTTCCTAATACCATATCTATAATTATTTTATTTTTGTGAATAGGTAAAGATAAATTATTCATAGATGAAAATAACAAATAAAAAAGGATAATTATATTGACACTGACATTAGGCCAAAATACAAAAACATCCTTACTTTTTATAAAATTACATCTACACGTCATGAGGTTATAATTGTGATTATAACTACATACACCCTTATTAATTCAAAGACAAAATTTATATAAAAACCCCTGCAAAATATTATACTAACACCCCTCCAGAGGTGTCAATGTAATTTTATAAAAAATATGTGGTATTTATGTAATTTATCCTAAATAAAAGTGTTATGATTCTTCCTCATTCTCATAAAATAAGGGACATAGGGTTTACCAAATAATAATCATTAAATCAAAACTATGTGCTTTTCAGCCCATAGCAAAATTTCCCATAGAAAAAGAGAGGCTAATGGCTTGCAAAATTAGGCCTAAAAAGATGGGCTTTTACCAACTTTTATTAGTGATGGCAATGGGGCGGGTCTGGTACGGGTCCGCCCGGATTCAAGACCCGCCCCATTTAATTTTTGTCAGACCCATAACCCGCCCCCGCCCCGCTTGGACCCGTACCAGACCCACCCCATTTAATTTTTGCCAGCCCATAACCGCCCCAGCCCCGCCTGGACCCGTACTAGACCTGCCTCATTTAATTTTGCCAGTCCATAACCCGTCCAGCCTCGCCTCGCCATGCTAAAATTTCGCCCCGTCCCGACCTAATTAATTTATACAAAGAATACATTTTAAATTTAAGAAATAATATCAGTTTAAATTTAAATATTTTAATATAATTTTCAATCTAAAATGAATTGGATAAGACAAAAAATACGTTCATCTAAATTATTAAATTTTTTTCAACTAATTTTTTATTTTTGGTATTTTTATATATAGTTGGGTATATGCAAAAATTATTTAGGATTCATATATATAAGATAATTTTTTATTTATAATATATTGTATATATTAATAATATACAATAAAAAAGAGGCGGGTTGGACCGGGGCCGGGGTCGGGTCCAATGGGGCGGGTTCGAGACAGGACCCGTAACCCGCCCCGGACCCGACCAGGGCGGTTTTTAGCTGCCCCAGACCCGCCCCGAACCCGAAAAATGGCATCCCGACCCGCCCATACGGGGCGGGTCCGGGGCGGGTTTTTCGGGTTCGGGTTGAAATTGCCAACCCTAACTTTTATTGGGATTTCAAAACATGGAATAAATTCCAATATTTTTTAAATTGAGTAATTTTTTTTTTTTTTAATTTGTACTCATCAATCCCACTCTTCTAATATTTATTTTAATTGATCTGTTAAAATATTATTTTCTTTTTTTTTTCATTTAATAGCATTTATAATTTTTTTTATTATTATTATTTTGGATAATTTATTCTTAGAAGTTGAAGGTGCTCATTAATCAATTTAATTCAAAATAACTATTCACAATGTCTAAGATTTTGTGTAGAATATAGAAATGTTGTACTGAAGTCTAAATACCCATTATATTTACCAAAATCTAAATTAATAAAGTGCAATTTTTTTATTTTTTAATATAGTCTCAACGTGAAAATATTAAATAGTATGATTATATTAAATGCCAACATAAAATAACATAAGATACTTAATTCTATCAAAAAATACATCAATAATATCAAGAGCAGAGCAAAAGATTGAATAAACTATACAAATTATACATCAGATGAAAACAATAAATTGCAAGCTACTGTATAAATAAACCAACATCTGTATACTAGAAACTCGAATTCAATACTTTTAGCTAATTGAGAGTCGTCGACCTCAACCTTACCATTGAGGCAAACTCGTTGACAACAATAATTACTCTCATTCTGAAGTTCCAATCGGAACACGACATTTGAACACTTTACGAATTATGAGATGTGCTATTACCATCAGCTGTAACTTTTGAACATCATGCCAAAGTGCTAGTTCGAAAAATACCCGTTTGAGTATATTAGTTGTTTGATCATTCAAAATATCTACTTTCACATAAGTCGTAACGGATGCATGGATTATATATATACACATTAAAGGAATTTTCCATTCATAAACGATGATTTTTGAACCGTAACATCAATACTTTTTATTGTGTCGATAATATTTCTAAATTAAAATATAAAAAATTATTATTATATACGGTGTGTTAAGACCGATAATGTATATATGTATATGTAAATAGAGTAGCTTAGAGCTTAATTTAATCAGTAGATGATGAATGCTGACGTGGTCAAGCACGAGAGAATAATAAGTGCTAAGTCATAAGCCATGCTTATAGTTATAAATCAATATCAATAAGTCAAAAGCTGCTGCCCGGCACCTTATGTATGCATCCATTGTTTTTGTTAATAACTTGGGTAAATTATATTTTTCATTCGAATTATGACCGTTTTTACATTTTGGCATCAAAATTTTTTTTTTTTTTGTATCAACTTACCATCTGACCTTTACGAAATTTTACATTTTACCATTTATAACTATTTTTTACCAAGTTTTTTGTTAAAAAAATATCATATGCAATGCACATGTGATATTTAAAGGTCATTTGATGTGATATTTTTCACATATGCACAACATATGATGCTTTTTTGATTTAAAAATCACCAAAAAGACGATCATATATGGTAAAGTGCAAATTTCGCAAAGTTGAGATGGCAAGTTGACACAAAAAAAGTTTAGATGCCAAAGTGTAAAAACAGGCATAGTTCGGATGGCAAAATGTAATTTACCCTAATAACTTATATATGAATAAGGGCTTATTTTATTTAAAAAAAGGGGAAAAAAGTTATATAAATATGAAAGAATTTAATGAATTACTATTGAATCGAACGTAAAGTGCGGATATTGGAATAGTTTATATATTAATTTATTTTATTTTTAAAATTTTGTATGCGTTCTGATGTCTAATATGTTACGAATTTACTTTCTAAAGCTCAATTATTTGATATTGACATATTAAACTCTTGATTTTATTAAAATTCTTTAAATTCATAATATTCAAAACTTTATTATATTGTTTAGTAGATACATTAATGAGTAAATTACAGCAACCTCTCGTGAGGTTTAGCAAAACTATGAATACCTTCTCGTTGTTTGAAAAATTATAAGTACCCCAATGATTTTAACGGTCATCTAACAATTAGTCAAATTCGTTAGTCACCATTATGTTTTCATCCATTTTTCTATAGTAAACCGGCTAAAATGCCTTTAAAAAATATAAATTTAATTTTATAATTTTTTTATTTTTTTTTTATAATTTCTCAAAATCTTCCATCCACCTCGTCCAACTTTTTAATATATTTTTAAGAAAATACAATAAGGACAAAGTTGATAAATCCAAACTTCATTCAATGATTACATAGTTTTATCAAACATCAGAGATGTATTAATAAATTTTCAAATAATAAGAATTTTTCGTAATTATACCAAACATCTGAGAGTTTGTTGTAATTTATCCTATATTAAGTGAACAAATTTTAGTATCTCATTTGAAAATATAATCTATACTATATAAAAAAGAAAACATCATTTTCACTTATAAATAACAGTTACTTGCACCGTGATACCAATTTTTTTCAATTACCAAAAATGTCCTTATATATTTTCAACCACCCCTATTCAAATTCTTCTTCTCATCTATAATATCTATAATATTTACCTATACTAATATGAAAATTTCACCCGCATCAATTTTTATATTTTTTTAGTTTTATTTTATTTGTTTATATATCTTATTCTTATTTATATATATTTAAAAACGTAAATAGTTATTTATTATATGTATACAGTGACGACGTGCCATAATGGTTAGTAATTCAAAATAAATAGTTAACAATATTATTTAAATTCAAAATTATAGATAAAGATAGTAAATAAGAAATATGTATATATATATATAATTTGTGTTTTTTATTAGAATTAAAAATAAAAGAAAAAGGTTATGTAGGAATTGGAATGTCCAACTACCCACCAATAATACCATCATCACTAATTTCTTCCTGATCAACCTCATCATATGGCATATTCCCAAAAGATCTCAATTAAAAAAAAAAAAAAAAATGGAAAATAAAAATAATTGTTTTTTTAATTAAAAAAAGGGGAAAAAAGCAAGATTTTCACGTGATCGGTCACGTGACCCCAACCCTCTGTCCATCCAATGGTGTTGAATATTATATATACACACATCTGCCCTTCTCAGACTCTTCCCAATCAGTTCTTCTTTGGTTTTCACTACCTACCTTTTTCTGCAAGATTTGCTCATAGAAGAGAACAAGGTTCCTTTTGTTCTCTCGTTCTCTATGTGTATGTTTTGTGTGTGTGTGTGTGTTTAATTATGTATGTGTATATATCCATGCATGTGATTAGTACTATGGATGGATTTAGATCTGATGTGGTTTCTTGTTCACTGACCGAGATTTGGTTGTTTTTGTTTGAAATATTGATAGAAAATCGAGATGGGTAGCTCTGAATTTTCATGGAAATTGAAGGACCACCCAAAGCTTCCCAAGGGGAAGACCATAGCAATGGTGGTTTTGGATGGATGGGGTGAGGCAAATGCCAACAAGTACAATTGCATACATGTGGCTGAGACTCCCACCATGGATTCACTAAAAAATGTAAATCTTTTTTTTTTTCTTTCAATTTTTTTTTTGTTTACATTTATTATTCAATGGATTTTTTTGGATCTTTGTCTATCTGTTTTGGTTTTTTCTTGTGGGTAAAGGATATGGGATTGAGTGTTTTTTGTTGTTGTTTTTGGATATTTGGTGAAGGGTGCCCCTGACAAATGGAGATTGGTGAAGGCCCATGGTAAGGCAGTGGGGTTGCCCACAGACGATGACATGGGCAATAGTGAGGTTGGACACAATGCCCTTGGTGCTGGCAGGATTTATGCTCAAGGGTGAGCTTTGTTTTGTTTTTTTATCTTTTTGAAGTGATAAAAAATGAAAAACTCAAAACTTCTAAAGTGTTCTGATATCATTGTATGTACATGAGGTTTTGTTGGAGTTCTTGAATCCAAAGGACTCACAACCTTGATGTTTGATAAGTTATACAAATATGAATGCCGAACCGGGCCGGTTCCTGCCTTGTGATTCAGTTGATGCATTTTATTTGTTTTTCTGTACACAGATGAAAGAAAAAGGATAAGTGTTGTTTTCTCCGAGGGAAAAGGTGCTGTAGATGTTTACGTCTTGGGTTTTATAGAGAAGTTTTTGGATAGAGGATGATTTCTAATATGCGATTTTATTTTCATTTTATTCAGACAATCAACAAATCAGGACCTTATGAATCTTTTCCTTCTGATCAGAGGATTTCAATGCTGAAATCAGTAGACCTAAGTTAGCTGAATGATAGATCAGAAAACAGCTATTGAAAGATTCTGCTGTTTTATATTATCAAGTGTAAGAATGCCAGGTGAAGAATGTTAGGAACCTCTTGTTAAAGAAGTTTTTGTAACTCCATTTAGTCAAAGTGACTGCATCAGTTGCTGAAAAGTTGATTTGCACTGTTAAGACAATATGATGTATAAATACAACTTGAAAAGTCAAAAACATTTTCTCAGGTGTTAGTTGTTTCCTTAAAAGCTATCAATGCATTAACCTTTCAATTTGTTTCTGGATGTAGTGCTCAGCTTGTCGATATTGCTCTTGAAACTGGTAAAATCTATGATGGAGAAGGTTTCAAGTACATCAAAGAGTCTTTTGAAACAGGAACACTGCATCTCATT
Source organism: Sesamum angolense (assembly GCA_034509725.1). Taxonomy (NCBI): domain Eukaryota; kingdom Viridiplantae; phylum Streptophyta; class Magnoliopsida; order Lamiales; family Pedaliaceae; genus Sesamum; species Sesamum angolense. The sequence continues at coordinate 113,146 of JACGWL010000763.1, forward strand.
GGATTATTAAGTGATGGTGGTGTCCACTCTAGCTCAATCAGTTGCAGGTATGTCAATTATCTAAATTTCATGGCAATTGTATTCATCCATATTCCATCAATAAACAGTAATGGTATTTTCTTTCTTCAGTTATTAGCTTTACATTTTTGCAACATTCTGAATTTGTTTAACCTTTTCTTGTTATGAAAGCATAATTTTGTTTATTAAAAAAACTAATTTTGCAATTGATATTTTTGGGTTCAGTTGTTGCTCAAGGTGCTAGTGAGCGTGGCGCTAAAAGAATTCGGGTTCATATTCTCACTGATGGACGTGATGTTTTGGATGGGTCAAGTGTAGGCTTTGTGGAAACTCTTGAAAATGATCTTGCAAAGCTATGTGAAAAAGGTGTTGATGCTCAGGTTGCATCTGGTGGAGGTCGTATGTATGTTACAATGGATCGATATGAGGTAAGCAATTCATCTTTTCACTGATAACATGGCATTCTTGTTTACTTTTGTTTATATGTTTTTGGATAATTGAATTTAGGTCGCATAGCATTGCTCTTTTATGTTAGCTGCAGATAACATTGGTTTATCTTGCGTGGCATGGTTCCATGTTCTAACAATTGATTGACATCAGGATTTTGGTCTTGCTTGTGGTAAACATATATTATGTTCAAGAATTGTATCCAATATTTCAAAGATTTCCATTTTCTTTTTCATTTTATCTTTGTTTTTTTTTTATGTTTTTGGTGGCTTGGATAATGTATTGTCTATCATAAAAGATCTCTTTGATGTTTTAACCATCAAGGTCCAACTGGAAAATGAGGGGGTGGGGGGGTTGTTATACGACTAGCAATTGGATTGAGTCTGAAACTGGTGGCAATGTTTCTCATTTACCAATTTGTTTCTGCATATCTCCAGAATGATTGGGATGTTGTAAAACGAGGATGGGATGCCCAAGTGCTTGGAGAAGCACCACACAAGTTTAAGAATCCTGTTGAAGCTGTCAAGAAACTTAGAGAGATTCCTAATACGAACGACCAATATTTACCCCCTTTGTTATTGTTGATGAGAATGGGAAAGCTGTTGGGCCTATTGTCGATGGTGATGCAGTTGTAACTTTCAACTTTCGGCTGACCGCATGGTTATGATTGCCAAGGCACTTGAGTATGAGAACTTTGATAAATTTGATCGAGTTAGAGTCCCTAAAATTCGTTATGCTGGAATGCTTCAGTATGATGGTGAACTTAAACTTCCAAGCCGCTACCTTGTTTCTCCTCCAGAAATCGAAAGGACCTCTGGAGAATATTTGGTCCATAATGGTGTCCGGACTTTTGCTTGTAGGTAAGTTCTGCTCATATATCACAATTTCACACCTATTTAGTTCCTTTCTATGTCATTTGCATTTATCAAAAATTGAGGTAACTACTGAGAAAAGCACTTTAGGGGTTACAGCCTGATTGAACTTTTACTAATTCTGTTATATATCTGCAATAGTGCAATTATAACTTCATTTTCCTGTCATCTCATGCTGACTAATGTACTTGCACAATTTTAGAAATTTAAAATTATATTCATTTTTCAGTACTGTTTATTGGGTTTTCAAAATCATCATGAAGCTTATATCTAGCAAGTTCTGAATTACTCTTATTTTTGTAGCTTTTGTCCTACACTATGTTTTGTTTATGCCTCATGCTCACTTCAGATTATTGTCATGGTTTTTTGCAGTGAAACTGTTAAATTTGGTCACGTCACCTTTTTCTGGAATGGGAATCGCTCAGGATACTTTAACCCACAGATGGAAGAATATATTGAAATTCCAAGTGATAGCGGTATTACCTTTAATGTAAAGCCGAAGATGAAAGCCCTCGAGATTGCTGAGAAGGCAAGGGATGCCATACTTAGCCGCAAATTTGACCAGGTACTCCAACAATAATACCATGTCTTTCTGGTTCCTAGCTGAGAAAGAACTCTTTTGCATAAGAAACATTTGTGTTAATGAGGTTTTTCCCCCCATTCTAAAGGTTCGTGTTAACCTCCCTAATGGTGACATGGTGGGACACACTGGTGATATTGAAGCAACAGTTGTGGCTTGCAAGGCAGCTGATGAGGCTGTCAAGGTAATTTTTCAGAAAGCTTTTGTACTTGTTAGGCGTGACAGTAGACCTATGTAGAACGAAACATAAAGAGTAGTTGTCATAAGTTTTTATCGGTTATGCGGTGGAGCTTAGGGTTATGAATCCTGCAGTTTTGATGTTTCTGGTCCATTGAAATGTATTTATGAAAATCCTAGGCACTGATTAATCTTGGAACAATATATAGTGCCTACAATTTGTTTGATCAGTCAAACGGAGCTTGTAAATGATGAATATTGTAACTATGAGGTGCATGAGGATAATATTGCAACTTAAAATTGGCGTAGAATATGCACCCTTATATTCTGCTCTGCTGAATCATGTGCAACTAATAATTGGCTTAGAATATGCATCTTTATATTCTGTTCTGCTGAATCGTGGACATGTTTGTTACATTTGAAGACTGACGAATCTTCAGCTGGTAAAATTCTTACAGCAACTTTTATACTTTGGCTAAAATCAGTTGGGATGATCTGCTAATTGTATTGATTTGGTCAGATGATCCTTGATGCGATAGAGCAAGTGGGCGGAATATATGTCGTTACTGCTGATCATGGAAACGCCGAGGACATGGTGAAAAGGAACAAGAAAGGCGAGCCTCTTCTTGACAAGAATGGCAACATTCAGATACTTACTTCCCACACACTAGAACCTGTAAGTAACTCTATTCATGCCGTTCTTGTCCTGCAACAGATCGAGCAGTAAATAGTTTGCTGAATTTCTAGAGCCATGATAAAAATGCATGACTTAGTGTTTTATGTGCTTTTTACGGCTGTTTTTTCTTCCGGTCTTCATAATGTGGCATCGACCATGCATTGCCTGGAAACACATACACTGGTCTTCTCTACTAACCTCAATGTGGTACAAAATTAAAGTTTCTTGAGCTTTTCTTTATTTTAATTTTAATTTTCTCTTTTACATTGGAACATAAAAATACATTTGGTACTCAACTGCTTTCCTATCATAAAATGTTTTCTTATTTTTATTTTAGATGTTTTCTCATCACCTAGTTCCATTGAAGTAATATAATGGATTCTTTTAATCATAGTTAATTACATAGATTTATTACAAAGAAATCCCTTGGTTTTGAAAAGTTAACTTACACCCCCTTCTAGCATGTTTACACTAGAAATTCCTACCTGAAGAGTGGCCATGGGGGACCTCTAATGTAAAACATGACTGCAGAGGCTGCAGTTTGAATTTTCGAAACTGAGGGACTTCTTAGTAACATGCCTAAATCTCAGGGGATATCAGCGCTACATTATCTAAATTTGAAGACCATATTTCTCTCCATACCATTCTCACGATGCTTCATCTAGTCGTCCCTTGTGCTAGGCTAGTTTACATATATTCCTTGAAACAGCAAGAGCTTTCAAATTTTGAAAACTGTGGTTAAATCCAATGTTTGAGCAATTTCTTATACATATATATCTTGAAACTTTTGTTAGGTCCCTATTGCGATTGGTGGCCCTGGGCTGGCACCTGGTGTGAGATTCCGCAAAGACGTCCCCAATGGTGGACTGGCCAATGTGGCTGCAACCGTGATAAACCTACATGGTTTTGAGGAACCTAGTGATTACGAGACGACCCTCATTGAGGTTGTTGACAATTAGGTTAGCGGATTTCTATTTCGAAATTTTTGCAGTAAAGGAAGTGGTGAGCAAGTATGGGAATACGCAATGCCCATTGTTTTGAATAAGCACTGTACTGAATGACGTTCTAGTACACTTGATTATTAACTTAAGCAGCATTTGATGCTGAAATTCAGACTTTACCGTGCTGTGATCTGACAATTCAATGACTTAAAATGTAATTGTCAAGTGCTAGACTGGTTTTGCAATACTTTCTGTCTTTTGCATTTGCAATATTCTCATCTCTTATGTATTGTACTTGTGCATTATTAATATTTTAAGCTTCCATTTTCTTAGACAGCTTCCATTTGATGTGTAATGAATTCATTGAGTTGAGAAGATAACAATGAACTGTAACATTGTCCATCACAAGCAAAACAGTGCTAATGGAGGGGAACTTCTACTTCATAAACCAAGGTTTCAAGAGCTTGCCTTAATATGTATTCCATAAACTGAAACATTTTGTTTGTCGACGATGTATAACACTTAACTCACCCTGAATTTGTAGCTTTTATGTTATTCTTCAGATGTTTTTGGGACAGCATTACCTCTTAACAATTACATCGTTTTGTAAGATACACGAAACTCTCAACTTTTCAACTGCCATTAAAATTCTGTAACTGAGTCAAATTAGATTCATGATATTAGGATAGGGAGAGATGCACTTTAGCCTTTTCATATAACATTAATTCCCTTGTGCAAAAAACATGTTTGGAATATCCACAATAACTTCCTTGGACATAACTTGACAGCTCTAATACTTAAGGGTGGAGTGAAAAGTTTCAGCAAATTAGATACAACATACTCACATATCCTCTTATCTTTCCTTAAGCGACACTGAAAGAACTTGCTGCATTCTCAACAAACTTCCTTGCACCCTTGAACCATCTCTTGTCTCCAGCTTGTGCCTTGCAGATGTAGAGCTTACCATCCTTCACGGTTGCTGTGATGAGCTGGTGCTTGCCACCTTCGTCTCCATCGGCTGTTCTCGTCAACACCGACAAGAAGTAGTACTGTGTTCCACCAACCACTGGGGTTGATGATTCCAATATGTTTGCAGTTGCTACCACCCCAGAGTCGAATCCACCCTAAACAGTTTCAGTGTGGTTCTTGTGAGGATGAGCGTTTATGTTTAGTTTCACTATAAGAAAATGGCTTATACTACCAAAGAAGGATAAGTACATAAAGGGAAAGATTTGATGTAATACAAAAATCCCTCAAAGTTTGAGAATTGCACCAATTTCCCTATAGGCTACGATCACGTTCTACGTTACAAATTTCTTTTTATCCATCTGGTCCTCGAGAGAATTTCTGATATACAGGGTTGCAGTGAGGTCGTCAAGGCAAAGTAAGCTTCTAAAGTTGCCAATTAGGAGAATTCTTGAAAATCTCATGAACTATACAAACATGTATGTATGCCTGTTTTACTAAAGATAAAACACTAGAAGTGGTTTACCTCTGAATCAGTTTTACCAAAGTATGCTTGTTTCCCCAGCAGATAGTCCACCTGCAAAATGTGGATTCAACAGAGTTATAACCATATATTCTCAAACAATTTCCAGATTTTACATTGACGAATCTAAGTACTCGAGATACAAGGTAGTTACATTGGAGAGGAAGTTCTCAGGGGAGCCATAATCAGTTATCGACTTCTTGTCTGTGGGGGTGATTGTGACGGTGAGGTAGCTCGTTGCATCAAAGTTGTCCTCATACCTCAGGACCTGGCCGGGGAACTCAACCTCATTGCTTGGATTCCACTTTGAGGGGATGGATAGCTTGAATCCTTCCCCAGAGTAAGGCTTGAAATCTGTGTTTGTCTTTGGCTTCCCAAAGATGTTAGCTGCATTCATCACCATTCAAAAGTGTGATCATCTAACCATATAAAATGGTATAAAATACTCATCCATGATACTTCTCTTGCCTCCATTATCAAATACGCAATCGTCATACACTTTTCATTGCCTAATGTTCAAACTTGTAGCATGCAGTTCAATCATAACAACATAATCTATTGTAAACTTGAGGTATAGTGTAACAGCTAACTGTATCCATATCTTCTATCAATTTGTTGTTACACGGGTAGATCTTAGGAGGTCTTGAAGTTCCAAATACTGGACAATCACAACCATTCATTATGACGCCATGTAGATCGAACAATGTAATTATGGTCAGCTAGGAAGATCCAAGAAGCCTAACAAGTACTTAAAAGACACTGATATTTATAACATTCTCTTGTAAGAATTAAGGCAAAGAGACAATGCACTTAAAGTAAGGTCATTTTTGTGAGTCCCATGACTCAAACTTTGGAGGGATCATCACATCCATTAGTAATAGCAGCACCCCAACATGGGAATTCTAATAAACAGAGTGTAATCATCCCAAAACTCCAACTTTAAAGATCTAATTCATAGTTATGCAAACAATGCTTAAACAGCCAAGAGGTTTACCAATTATCACCAAACCAAAACAAGACTATTAACAAACATATTGTGTGTAAAGAAGTAGGGGTATACCAGATTCTCCATAAGCAGCGTCAGCTGGTGAAACCTTAGAGCCAACAGCAGCAGCGCCAATCAGGACAGTGAGAGCCAATCTCCGGGAAACGACGGCAGCGGTGCTGTCCGGTTCTTGGGCCTCAGCCTGCTTCTGGGCTCGGCAAATAAGCTGGCTGGGTTTCAAAGACGGCGCATTTCTGCCGGAACTTGTTCTTGCAGCAGGGGTGGAGATTGCTGCATGGTGGTGCAAGAAGCATGCAGTTGAGGCCATTTTTTGCTTATGATCAAACCAATTATCACAAACTCCTCTCACCCCTTTTCTTCAATTACTTTCTTGATTTGTTTGTGTGGTAGATTTTTGATGAGTTAAGTGTGTGTGGTGTGTGTGATGTGTGAATGGGATTGGTTGGTTTTTGGATTTTGTTTGGATATTGGGAAGATGAGATTTCTTGATGGAGGGATAAGGTTGCAGAGGATGTAATTGGTGCCAAGTGGTATGTTTCATAGGTTGTAATCTCCATGTCATATGATTTGAGGGTCCCAATCCCAAATATAAAATCCAACTCCTTCAATAAGTTTTCTCAATTTTAAATGATTTTTGCCAATTTATATTTAACATTATTTGCAATCATGCAAATTTTAAATTTATTTTGGTTTCATTTTTAATTAGTTATCATTCGCAGAATTTTTATATGCATCGAGTGTGAAAATCGTTGAATTATCATATTAGTAATGAGACCTATATTTCGTCAACATAATTAACACAATTTGATATTTCCCCTTTGAACTACAATTGAATTTCTCTTTTCAACCCGATTCAGTCCTGTAGTGGTATGATTGATTTTGAGAGAACTGATTTTGCAATAAATTATGTTAGAAAAAGTGATAATTACATTAGAATTGCCGACTTGGTAATTGATTGTGCAAATGCAGAATATAGTTAAATGAAGCACTATTGCTAGTTGTTAGGACCGGGTTATTTGTTTGCAGGGTAAATTACAACTATTTTTTTTTTTAAATTTGGCATAATTATAAATACTCTTTTATTATTTGTAAATTTATCAATACTCCCTGATTTTAACAACTGTATAACAATTGGCCCAATTCGTTTAGGTTTTCATCCATTTTTTATGGTAATCTGACCAAAATGCCCTTGTAGATTAAAAATTATAATTTTATTATTTTTTGAAATTTTTAATTCTCTTTATGGATTAAGTGGATAATTATTTTAAAATTTTTAAATTTTTTCATCCAACCCGTTTGATTTTTTTTATAAATTTTTATTTAAAAAAAAAATAGTAAGGGCAAAGTTGGCAATTTCATACCTCCATCCAATGATTGCATAATTTCATCAAACATTAGGGGGTATTTGTAATTTTTTAAACAACGAAGGAGTATTCGTAATTAGTTGGACATGAATGTTTATTAAGACTATTAGTAAAACCTGTTAGCTCTGTTGTTAGTTTAGTTTTAAAATTGCTAAAGTATTTGTGTTGATCTGTGATGTGCTTCAATTTTTGAAGGATTTAATGAACTGTTAAAGTATTGTTGTTGACAAGCGTATTGTTCATTGTTCATCAATTCATTTTCAGTTTAAGTTGTACCCTTAAATTTGCAAGTGTCTCTTTATTTATTTTCAGTGAGACTCTTCTTTTCGGATTCAAAAAAATCTTCAATGGTAGCTTGATTTTACACTCACAATATATTTTTTTCAATTTAAAATTTTTCATTAGACAAACCACACTCGAATTTGAGTAAGATGAATACTCTATTTTGTATGGTGAACAAAATGAAAATCAAAATTGCCCTTATACTCTATGATTGGATTGGTTCGACCAATCACATGACAAATGTATTGCACTTGTCATATGATTGGCTCAAGTTCGATCAAACCATGTTCGAACAAGAATTTTCAAATAAGATTGGAAAAAAAAAAAAAAAAAACACTTTCTTGGAAGGAGAAGTGCATGCTTATCCCAAGCTGGTAGATCGGTTTTAGTGAAGGTAGTGTCACAAAGTATTCCAAGCTATACAATGTCATGTTTCCACTAGCTTGATAGTCTACTAAAAGAGATTAGTTCTATTATCTCTGAATTTTTGGTGGAGTAATGGGAAAACAAAAAAGATTCATTGGCTTCCAGCGGAATAAAATATGCAGCAAACGATTCGAAGGAGGACTTGGATTCAGGGACTTTCGTCACTTTAACACTGCTCTCCTTGCCAAGCAAGCGTTGAGGATCATATCGGAACCAACATGCATACTTAGCAAGGTTATGGAGGTGGGTTATTTCCATACTACAAGTTTTTTTGAAGTAAGAAAGAGCTGGAATACTTCCTATGCATGGCAAGGAATCTTTGGAACTGGAAGGCTAATCGAGAAGGGCTGCCGATGGTTGGTGGGAGATGGCAGGAGCATTAGGATTTGGCATGATAGGTGGGTGCCTAGAGAATACATGTTCAAAGTGATTTCTCCGCCTAGTATTCTCGACAGGCATGCCACAGTCAGCCAACTCAGAAGTGACAGTGGTCGGGAATGGAAGGAAGATCTAGTTCGTGAAACTTTCCATCCAAACGAGGCGAATACTAGTTTATCTATGCCTTAGGACGCGGAACAACGGATACGCTGATTCGGCACAGGTCGAAGAAAGGTAAATTTTCTGTCAGAGCGGCTTATAATCTGGCCTGTGATGTTTCACGTATTGATTCTGGAGGACCGAGTAGGATGGATCCCAACAGAGACCTTGATATCATTTGGAAAACCAAAGTTCCGGCAAGGGTCGAGCTATTCGGGTGGAAGGCTTGTTCCAAAGCTATCCCCACTGTCCGTAGTCTGTTGAGAAACAAAGTCAGCATCTCAACTAAGTGCCCTCAATGTGATGAGGAATTTGAAGATGTCAAACACTGTCTTGTGCTCTGTCATGCAGCACGGATCACATGGACTCTCTGATCTTGAATGGTTTAATAATTGTGAGAGAGAGATGTGCAAAATGGTTTGGACACAGATAAATTTCACTGGTTTCTCATGATTTGTTGGGCACTTTGGAATCGCAGGTGCAAGAAACTGGCGGAAGGAGAGAGCGAGGACTCACTCCAATTGATCGACACAACCGGACGATACTGCGCCGCATTCAAAGAGGCCAATGAAAAATAGGTTAAGAGCTCAGGGGTTTCACAAAATGCTGGATGGAATCCTCCTTCAGCTGGCAAAATCAAAATCAACTTCCTGTTGGTGCAGGTACTGGATTGATTGCTAGAGACCATAATGGGAATTCTGTGGCATGGAATCACAAATTTGCTACTAATATAGTTGAAGTGAGCATGTTGAAGCTTTGGCACTTTGAATGTAAGTAGAAATGGCGATTGACAGAGGTTGGAATAATGTGATTCTTGAAGGAGATTGCTGGACTTTGGTGACAAAGATGAACGATGACTCCAAGGATCTATCAAGTACTGGTCCTCGACGGTTGGAGGATCCCTCGAATTCGATGAAAGGTTATCTTTTGATAATTGAAGATCCCTCGGGGCAAGGTTAGAATTCGCTATGGATGGAGGTATAGTCTAGACATCAGGATGCCTTTTCAGATTTTTAGATAAGTGGGCGAAGTCGAAGCTTTTAAAATTTATGGGTACTTCTGGCTGGAGGCGCCACGTGTCCTCGAGGAGGCTATTGGTCCTTTTCTGATTTTGTGAGGTGTGCATCTGGAGATCCTAAGTGGATGCCATGTAGGCCACTCATGGGCGCCATGAGATATGGGCTTTTACGTTTATTAGGGAATTTCAAGTCCCTAAATTTCCTTGTGGGTCTGTGAAGCCTTCTTGGATCTAGGTCCTCACAAATTTAGGTCGATTGAACTTCTTTTAGCCAATTCATTTTTTCGAGGCACCTTCTGACGGATTTCATGGGGGTTCTTACAAATTGGGCTTTTTGGGGGCACTGACCCTTACTCGAATTGGGCTTCCTGGGAGGCACTTTATGACTTGCATTTCTTCTGGCTCTTGCGATATCTTTCTTCCTTTTGACTCGTTTGAGCCTCTTTAGGCCAGTCCATTTTTAAATAAATGGAGATTTCGACACTTATTAGAGTAGGCGTCTTAGAGGCAATAAATAGGCCTAAAGAAGGAGCCATTTTTTGTCACATTTGTTCTCGACCGTTCTCGTGGGGTACCGTTCTCGACCGATAGCATTATTCATGAGGTCCAGCGCCATCTCCGCACACTGTATGCAGCACGAACCTTGACGAGCACACAGTGGAAGGGAGATTTACATCGGGCTGCCATAATGGGTTTCATATTTCGCCGGCAAGTTCCTCGAGCCCCCAGTATTGTGCGATGGCATGCGCCGTCCCCATCTTGGTTTAAGCTCAATACAGACGGCTCCTCCCTTGGGAATCCAGGCCTGGCAGGAGCGGCAGGCATCATTAGGGATTCGGCAAGCCATGTACATCTTGCGTATCAGTTTGCATTGGGCATAGGGACCAGTGTGTTGGCAGAGCTCACAGTCGTCTGGCGGGGGATGGAGCTTGCCCTGACCCATGGTCTTACCCCCTTAGTAGTGGAGGTGGATGCCACGACGGTGATCTCGCTCTTACAGTCCCGTGCTTAAGGGAAATGGGAGGTTCAACACATGATTATGCGAATTATATGCCTCCAACAGTTGCTCGTGGCGGATGTTCAACATGTTTTTAGAGAGACGAATGGTGCAGCTGACCATCTTGCGAAGGAAGCTGCTTCTTTACAGTTGACTCGGGTGCTCCACCATGATGATATCACGGGTATTCTCCGCGGCATTCCTTGCCTTGACAGACAGGGGGTCCCTCACCTTCGCTGAGGGTGATGATGGTTTCAAGACTTGGCCCAGTAGCTTTTTCGAGGAGATTTTGTGGCTGGCTTTGGCATAAAGAGCACAAGACGTGGCATAATGTGAACGCTGTTTAGTATAGGTATTTTCTCTCTTATTGTAAAGGGAGTAAGTACTCCTTATTTCCAGTTTTATCATTAGTATAGGTATTTTCTCTCTTTTTGTAAAGGGAGTAAGTACTCCTTGTTTCCAGCTTTCTCATTGTACATGATTTAAACTCTTTTTTGGTAATAAACAGGTAGGGGTCCGCCAAACCCCCCGCCTAGGCACAGGCGGCTTTCTAAAAAAAAAAAAAAAACATTTGTGTAAGAAAATGTTAGTAGAATAAACATGCTTATCAAAAGAAGAGCTTAATTTGTGCTTGTATGAAGCAGGGATTATGTGTTTTCGCAAAGGAGAGCTTAGGTGCTTGCACGGGACAAAGCTTACGTGCCTCCCCAAAGGAGGATCTAGGTGTCTGTCCAAATGAGGGATTAGATGCCTCTACAGAGGAAGGTTTATGTGCTTGTGTGGAAGACACAACTTTTATGTGCCTATGTGAAATAGGGTTTTTATTTATCTCTACGAAGGGGGCTTAGAGTTCTTCCTCGCAGGGCTTGTTCCTCTAGGTCATTGTTAGAATAGGTAACTAGAAGACCAATTAGATTTGTTTTCTTTCTATTCGTCAATATTTATCAAAAAAATATTGAATAGATGAATAGAGTAAGTATTCATCATCGACTCATGTGTTTGTTGCTTACTACTTACATTGAACGATGTTTCAGTGCCCACTAACTCGTGGGAATCGTCATATGGAAGCTTTAATTTGATGGCTTAGTTAGTATGAATGGAATTATCAGTTTTGATAATAGGAGATTAGTCTTCGGACTTGAGGAATCATGACAGTCATTTGGATACAAAAATTGTATCTTGGATTTGGCGAGTGGTGACTGTGTCGCAAGACATGGTCATCATAAGCCTTGTCTAGTGCAGTTGGAGTATGTAGCGAGAATGGTGGATTTCAAGAAATGATCTGTCCCCTGTCAGTATGTGATAGTAAGATCTTCTATGTGCTCTGAGATGGTTTAGACTCTCAAAGTCTTTAACCAAAGCAATTAATCGATTAGGGATAGGTTTCCTAGATCAGATCAATAGAAGTACATCTCGAGTATGAAGCATAGTTGCCTAGTTAAGATGAGAACTGACGCCCAATTCCATTCCCTAAACTACGACCTGGAGATGGTTGATAGTAGGACCATACTCGTGTAGAACTTGGAGCCTAAATGTGATGCCAACATTCACCTAGTCTCTCGTGACATGGACAGTTGCTAGACGATCACCCATGGTAACGGACATTTATGGCTATTGGATAATCAAAAATAATTAATTAAACTCGGTTTAATTAATTTTCTTGGTCACAAGTCCATGTCTGGTTGAGGGTGAACATAAATAGTTACACGCATTTTATTGTGGAAGTGATGAAATAAATTTCAAATTAATTCTGGCAGAAACAAATTAATTTAATTCAATTAAATTAATTCATGGAGGAAAAAAATAATGATTAGATTATTTATTTGGGATTAATCCATTGGATGGATAGCCCAAGAATTTAATTAATTGAATTAATTAAATTTTTAATTAGCTTTTTAAATTAATTGAATTAATTTAAAATATAGTTAGCTAATTAATTTGTGGATTGGATACACCAATTAATTAGTAGATGGACTTGTCTAATTAAACAGATTGAATTCATTAATTAATGGAGATGGGCTTAAATTTATTAGTAGACTAATTAATTATTTGGGCTTGACTAATAAATAAAAGTTTATTAATTTAGAAAATTTGGGCCTAAGTAATTTAATTGGATTAAATATTCACATGGATTTTCTATTAAGTATTTTATTTAATTGAATTAAATAATAAACCCAAACAAATTATTATGGGTTTGATTTAATTTGTTGGACAAACTAAAACAAGCCAGATCCAAATATTGAGTGTGTGAAAATTTAAAAGTCTAGGGTTTTTTAAACACACTTTGTCAAATATCCATCTCCTCATCTTGTTTGTGGCTCTCTTTCTCTCGGCGGCAACCAAACCCAAGAAATATTTCCCTTTCTCCATGGTTTTTGAGTTTTTCTTGAAATAGATTCAAGTTTAAAACAAGAAGAAATTGTTTACACTAATCGATAGTTCAAAACGATTTTAATTTCTTCCACTGGATCTAATCCAGAAACAGGGAATCAATGCAGATAACTAAATAGAAAACGAAGAAAAGTGGTTACTTTTCTGTTTGCCTTTCATTCATCCTTTCCCACTATCAAACACTTGTTTATTTTATGTATCTTTGTGTTTTATTTGCACTGAACGCTCGGGATCATCAAAGGGTACACTCCTTTGATCCGGTTATTATTTTGTTCATCTTTTTATTTTACCATATTTCACTTTTCCACTGCATTCACGGCCGACCCGGTCCCTTTCAATCAGTCTGGAGGGGGCCCATGCCTTTTCATTCGTTGTGTTTTTCACCAAGGATTTTTTTTGTACTTGCTAGCTTCCTCAATGTTCATATATTTTTCTATTTGGTCTAGGAAACTATTGAAATTTGAAGCGGGCTTCTTAATTAAGAATTTGAAGAAGTCTCTATCTTGTAATCCCTGTGTAAAAGCACATGTTAGTACATCAGAGGTAGTAAATGGACCTCTAGGGCTGCTAAGTTAAAACGTTGAAGATACTATAGAAAAAAAACTCATTCATAGTTGTCTTTCTGTTTACTACTGGCAAATTAGTGAAGAGAGAGAGTGAAACTCTCCAAACGATCAGATTGATCCCGTGGGCAATTGGTTGAACCATTGCTCGGCATGTGAAGATGGTTACAAATAATGACACTTGACCCCAATAGTATAACGCTGGAGAAGGACGATATTTTCAAAGCAGGACAGGTGCTCCTGTGAATCCGTGGTTCTATTATACTTCGGCAAATGGGGCTCTTATCAGTTGAGAAGGAGCTTGCCCTCCAAGATGTCTTTGCTGAAGAGGGTGTTTTCCTTCTCTACCAAGGGGACCCCTAAGACACACCTTTGTAGGTCTAGTAATTCTTGCTGAAGCCTATCTATTAATGTGTGCCATCCAGTCATTGGGGCCACCCTTCTGCGAAGGTGGGTACTCCTACCTTCTCCTAGAGGGTACATCCTATCGCAAGGTTCCTTGGACATTAGAAGTTGAGTTAATATGAACACTATTATTAGGTAATGATAAGGATCGGGCTATTGAAGATGAGCATTGAATGGAGGTAGTAATTATTAGCTGGAGGTTTTTCAATGGGAGAGGAACCATCCTCCAGAAGGAGGTATCTGATGAGGTGTTAGCTCCAATGTTGGTAGCTTTCATCATTCGCCATTTGATGTGAGTAAATGATATGATGTGCTTTATCACTTAAATGCATACTTAATTCAAGTATTTTAGAATGAATTTATTGCAATAATAATTGAATTATGCATCTTTTAGGTGAAAGATTGTGATTGACCTCATTTGAAGAAACGAGAGCTAAAAAGCCCAAAATGAAGCCAATAAGCGATTAAGGAAAAGATGAGATGAAAACTGACTTGAGCATCTAATAGGGCGTGATCACGCCCTATTCAATGTGCAAAGCTGAGAAGGAAACAGATCGGATAGGGCGTGATCACGCCTTATCCAATGCTCAAGTCTGTTTGCACGAAAATGGCCAATTTGAAAAGATTTGTTATTGCGATTTATTTTCTTTTTCAGATGGCAAGTTGGAAGGCAAGAGAGACACATTTTTGGTGCTATAAAAGTGTTGTGAAGGCTGAAGATTAGTATCTAATATCATATTCTATTATTTGATCTAGGTTAGACTGTTATCATTGATGCAAATGCTATTATTAAATTGATATGGAACGTTATCGTGCACAGTCGTGAGATAGTAAGTTTTGGCTTAGATGCTTGAGTCAAGTCAATTACAATAGGAAAATAGGAATTTATTATGGCTATCCTAATAGATTTCAAGGTTGAATGCTTGATTGCGAAATTATTCTTATGCGATTAATGATTAACATAACGATTGGGTGACACATTCCCTTGGTTAATAATTCTTCTCTACTAATTTCTTTCTAGTAGTTTATTTCTACTTTTTATTCTATTTCTATTAATTAGTAGTAATTCTCAATCCAACACCCCCCCAATTCGGTTACTCAACTCAGATCGAGAAATTAATTCATAGTTTCCTAGAGATTCGACATGGTTCCACTATTGTTACAGTTGTAGGATCATCAAAATTGGGAATTGATCACTTGAATAATACATATATTTTAGATCGAGACATGCTTGAGGACAAATATGTTTTGGTGTGGGGAATTTGATAGGATGCATTTGATCACTCAATACATGCTAAATTTGAGTATTCTAGGGCTAGTTCATAGCATTACTAATTAATTTATACATCTTTTGAGTAATTGGTTAACATTGGTCCCTTTGAAGGAATAAGAGTTAAAATGCCCCAAATGGAGTTAGAAAAAGATCAAGGAAGAGAAAGCAAAAACAGATTTCAATGTTCAATAGAGCGTGATGACGCCCTATTCAATCTTCAAAGTTGTCCACTAATGGGAACACAAATTGACTTCAACATCAGTTAGGGCGTGATCACGCCCTATTCCGTATGCAAGGTTGTTTTGTGAAAAGAGCTATCGTAGAAAGTTATTGAAGGAGATTTCTTTCCTTGTTTATGAAAAAATCCGAAAATAGATGAAAAAAATAAAAGAGAAAGAAGGGAAGAAAGATTGAACATTCATCATCTGGAGCTTGGGAGCAAAGAAAAAAACGAAAGTCGGCCTCGTATATTAGTTTTTCTATCTCTTTAGTTCATATTTTCTTTTGTAATCTTTGATTTTGCTACGAACATGTTATGTAGCTAAATTCCTTTTCTGATTCAAGGGAGGCGTTCAAATGTTATGTTTAAAAATCTTGGTTTTATATGATTTCGTCAAGTATTCTTGTCTTGATTACATCTTATGAAATGATTATTATTAATAGATCTGAAAATTCAATTTGATGTTAATTGTTTCTACTACTATCCATTAGTTCAGTGATCTGTAATTGTCATGAATGAGTGGTACAAGTAGCAAGCAAATTTATAGTGTGCTTTGCATGATTTATTTTGTAGGGACAAGAAAATTAGGTTAGATAATTGTAGTTATCTCAATTATTTGATCTAGGTTCAACTGTTTTCATTGATGCAAATGCTATTATTGAATTGATATGGAACGCTATCGTGCCCAGTCATGAGATAATAAGTTTTGGCTTAGATACTTGAGTCAAGTCAATTACAATAGGAAAATCGAAATTTATTATGGCTATCTTAATAGATTTCAAGGTTGAATGCTTGATTGCGAAATTATTCTATGCGATCAATTATTAACATAACGATTGGGTGACACATTCCCTTGGGTCAGAATTCTTCTCTCTTGATTCTTTCAATAGTTTATCTTTGCTTTCTATTAATTTCTATTAGTTCGGAGTTAATCTCAATCCAAATCCCCTCCAATTTGGTTACTACAATTGAACTGAGAAATTAAATGGTAGTTCCCTAGGGATTCGACGTGATTCCACTACTGCTATAGTTGTAGGATCAGTAATTAATTTTGACGGCTTTGACAACCAGTAAGTAAAAGAATTGGTGCTCCAATCCAATTTGAATGAAAATAATGAAATAAGTGCTAGGAATTGAGTTATTGGAAATGAGTGAAGATTAGTATTATTTCTAGTTTCGTGTGCGCAAGGGACAAACTAACATTAAAGTAAATAGGGATGTGCAAGTTTCGGTTAATCGTTCAAAAAATTGATGGGACTAAAAATTCGATTCTTATCGTATATCGATCCAAAAATTCAGTTCGATATTATAATCTTCCTTTAAATTTCAGTACTCGATTTGATTTTTCTCACTGGTTAACCGAAATGAACCGAATACCAAACTTTTTGAAAATATATTATATTATAAATACAATGAACACTAAAATCCATATTTATAACCAAAAATAATGTACTTAATTATTATAATTATTGATTAATAAATAATTTATAATTAATAATTTAACCCAAATTGAACCGAAATAAGTTTGTTTTTTTATCGAACCTAACCAAATATTTTGGTTCGGTATTACGTATGCTATATTGTGTATTGAAATTTGGTTAACCGAACCAAACTTTCGATTTTGTTCGATCAATAGAAATGAACACCCCTAGAAAGACATCTCTAAGTATGAAATTAAAGTATTTTCTTTCAACTAAAGTTGTAGCATGAAGGTGAAAGTTGTAGTATGAATATAAAAACATATAGTATTAAGCTCAAATTTATAATATGAAGGTATAAAGTATCTTCTCTCGCTGGGGGAGCTTTCTATTTAAGACAACCATAAGTTAGTTGGATAAGATAGAATCGTCCAAGGATTTAGTGGAGGCCCCCATAAGTTGAAGAATCTCCTTAGATACGGTGGAGGATTATCTCATGGAAGTTGGAGACTCACAATTCTTGGGGTACAGTTGGAGTATGCTGTGAATAAAGGTATTTTTTAGAGATAGAAATGCTTTCTTGGAACTTTGGCTATATGGTTGACGAGACGCCTTCTCCCAGCTAAAGTCCAAACTTTTAGGATTTATATGTTACTTATAGCTGGAGGTGCCATGTGTCCGCGAAGGGTTTGTTAGTTCTTATCTGATTCTGTGAGGTGTGTCTCTAGATATCTTATGCATATGCCACCTAGGCCACCCATGGACGCTATGTGATATGGACTTTGACTTTAGCTGGGGGATTTCAAGCCCCTAAGCTTTATTGTAGGTCTATGAGGCCTTCTTGGATCCGAACCCTCTTGGATTTGGGTTGGTTCGAATTCTTTTAGCTAATTCATTTTCTGATGGCACCTTCTGCTTGATTTCCTGGGGGCTCCGGACTAGGATTTCTTGAGGCACTGGAGTCTTACCTGAACTGAGCCTCCTGAGGAAAACTTAGGCCCTGTATTTCTTTTAGCTCTTGCGATCTTTTATCCATTTTGGCCCGCCTGGGCTTCTTTGGGCCAACCCGTTCTTTTGGCTTCATATGACATTCTAATAAGTAGTTCATCATGACAATTGAATCTTTTCAAACTATTTTCTATATAGTGTGATTGACAGAAGGAGAATCCATTCTTAGTTTTTCTAATTTTTACACCTAGTATTACATCCGCTTCCCTTAGGTCTTTCATTTCGAATTGTGAAGATAGAAATCTCTTAGTTTCATTAATTACTATCAAGTTGCTACCAAAAATTAACATGTCATCAATATACAAATATATAATCACAGAATCTAACCCAAACAATTTTGAATAACCACATGTCTCTGATGCATTCGTACGATACCCATTAGTAATTAAAGTACGATCAATTTTCACACCATTGTTTCGGTGCTTATTTAAGTCCATATAGTGATTTTTTTTAAGCTTACATGTTTTATTCTCTTGACTAGGAACTACAAAACCCTTCAGGTTGTTTCACATAGATTTCTTCTTTCAAATCACCAATTAAAAATATTGTTTTTACATCAATTTGATGAATTACTAAACTATAAATAGCTAAAAGTGCAATTAGGGTTTTAATTGTTGCAATCTTTGTCACGGGTGAATAGGTATCAAAGTAATCTATACCTTTTCTTTAGTATACCCTACTACCACTAATCTTGTCTTAAATTTGTCTATAAACCCATCAGGTTTAATTTTTCTTTTGAAAATTCATTTGCATTTAATAGGCCTACTACCTGTTGGTAAATCTACTAAATCCCAAGTGTGATTTTCCATAATGGAATCTAGGTCATTTTTAATGGCTTATTTCTGAAAACTAGAGTCTATGAAAGTTATAGCCTTGACATAAGATTTTGGGTCTTCATCAACAAGGAAGCTGAAACTAAATGCTCATCTATTTTATCAATCTTCAACCAAAAAAATAGACAAGAAGTTTGGTCCAAAACTTGTTTCAGTTTTTTGTCTCTACTTCTTCTAAGTTGTATTGGGAGCAGAGGGTGTTATTGAAGGATTTGAAACTTTATGAAAATCGTGAGTATTATTCAAAGGGAATTCTAGATTTACAAATTAAGCTATCCTTTAAACACATAAATCTATAGGCAATACTATTATGAGCATAACCAATAAACACAGTCAAAAGTTTTAGGTCCGATATTAGATTTTTTAAATTCTGGATATGCAGCCTTAGCCAGACAACCACCCACCTTGAGATAGCTCAAGTTAAGTGCAAATCCTTTCCACATTTCATAAGGAGTTTTTATCCAAATTTTTATGTGGGACTCTATTAAAAATATAGCATACAGATAAAACTACTTTCCCTACATATTTTTAGGCAAACCAGAACTTAGTAGCATTGCGTTCATCATTTCTTTTAGAGTTATATTTTTCGTTCAGCTATGCCATTTTGTTGAAGTGTATACGGAGCACTTGTTTCATGGACAATGCCATTAACTTCACAAAATTCTTTTAGAAAATTTGTGCCATATTCACCACCTCTATCAGACCTAAGTCTTTTGATTTTCTTATCCAGTTGATTTTCTACTTTAGATTTATATTTCAAAAACATTTTAGATGCTTCATCCTTTGTTCTTAATAGATTAATTTTAGTATATCTAGTATAATCATCTATGAAAGATATATAGTATCTTTTACCACCCTTACTCAGTGTGTTTTTAAAATCAGCTAAATTTGAGTGGATCAATTCAAGCAATTCTTTGCTTCTTGTAGTG
Organism: Sesamum angolense; assembly: GCA_034509725.1. Lineage (NCBI taxonomy): Eukaryota > Viridiplantae > Streptophyta > Magnoliopsida > Lamiales > Pedaliaceae > Sesamum > Sesamum angolense. Next base: position 133,016 of record JACGWL010000763.1, read on the forward strand.
ATAGGTTTAAAGGGTTTTTAGTATATTTGGCCTTTACACATGTTGTACATTTAGTACATTCATTTATATCAGATATGTTAATAAGTTTTATACTCTTGAACCTTTTAAGAGATGCATAGTTTACATTTCCTCGTCTACCATGTCATACATTGATAGACTTAATCATATAAGCAGGATCATAAACAATTTTATTAGAAACAGTAGAAATTGTGTTGAGCACAACCAACCCATCCAATATGTACCCTTTCCCCACAAAGTCCCCATTTCTAGTGATTATAACTTTTTCAGCTTCTAATACTATTTTCATACCAACTTTATTTAAAAGGCTACAGAAAATAAGGTTTTTACATAGAGAAGGAACATGTAACACATCATTCAAAGCTAAAGTTTTCCAGAAGTAAGTTTAAGAAAAATCTTTTCTTTACCCAAGACTACTGCAGGGTGGAGTTGCTCATAAAAATGCATTCACCATCGAGTGCTTCATGGAGCTCTTGGAACAACTCTTTGTTGGAGCAGAAATGTTTCAAGGCCCCCATGCCTAATATCTAGTCAGTTTTATTTTACACCAAGTTAGCCTCCACGACTACGGAAGCAATGATCTCCTCTTGTTCGGCAAGATTGATTTGTGGTGTGGGTTGAGATGCTGGTTTGTGAATTATTTTCTATTGGTCTTTTCTTTGGAAGCATTTGATATGCCTTGTGGCCTGGTTCTTCACAACAGTAGCATGAAATTTTGTTCTTTTGGATCTTTCGATCATTTCTTTTGAAGGTTTTTCGTTGATCGCCCTTTTAGAATTTCTTCCCTTTGTGTTGAAACTTGTCTTTTCTGGACGTAGAATATTCAATTAGGTTACCTTTAAAGGAAATAGAAGAGTTAGAAATTTCCTTATCTTTCAGACAGTTTCCTTCTTCTGTTCTCATATGATTGATAAGCTACTAAAGATTTAAGTATTTTTTCTTGTGCTTCAAATGGTTTCAGTACTCGCTCCAGGAAGGGGACAATATTTCCAAGAGTATGTTTGCTTGTAAAATATCACATATCTTCATACCTTCATTTAACATGTCTGCCACTAAGTTCTCATACTCATGGACTTGGTCCATTATTAGCTTGTCATCAACAATATGAAACTGCAACTACTTACCAACCACGTATTTTTTTCCTACTTGCATCGTTGCCTCCGTACCTTATTTCCAGTGTGTTCCAAATTTTCTTCACACTCTTTTGATTGACAAACAGATCAAAGAGTATGACGTTCATATGGTTAAGTAAATGACCTCTTACCATTTTATTGTCTCTATCATACTTTACCTTTGTAGCTTCTTCAGGTATTTTTCCGGTTATGACAGGAGTTATGGCAATGAAAGGTTTCTATAGAAGCTTTATGTCTGAAGGAATATTGTGTTGGAATAGGTGACCAAAAGCCAATTGAATTGGTTGTTTTTCATTCGACAATCTTTATAAGATAATATTAGATTGATGAATACGATAAGAATTCATCAAGATGGCAACGTGTTTCGTTGTGCTTACCACTGATATTGAATGGGGTTTCAAATGTCACAATAAAATACCCATGGACCGAAAGATTAAACCTGTGAAGTTGGGCTGCGCATAGGTTTGGTAGCTATGAAACTACCTCTGAGGGTCGGTCTGAAATATTCCAAGTCGAGGACCTTGAAACTGGGCATCGATGGTCCTATGGAGACTGGCACTAAGTACTGTAGTCGTGTTTCGTCGACAGGATACGTAGGTCGTCTGTGCAATTTTAGTGGGTTAGTTGGCAAGATAGTCAACTGACTAAAGTGACTCACGGGAATCATCATATGAAAACCTCTTAAGGCTTGATCGGTATGACTGGGATTTCTGGTTCTGATAGTACGAGATTAGTCCTCGGACTTGAGAAATCATGGCAGTCACGTGCATACAAAGAGTATATCTTGGTTATGGCGAGTGGTGACTGTATCGTGTAATGAGGTGGCATAAGCCTTATCCAGTGCAGTTGGAATATGTAGCGAGAACGGTGGATTCCAAGAAAGGATCTGTCCCCTATTAGTATATGACAAAGAGTTCTCCCATGCACTTTGAGATGGTTTAGACTCTAAAAGTCTTTGGTGAAAGTGATTGATCGATCAAGGATAGGTTTCCTAGATCGGATCAGTAGAGTAAACGCATCTCGAGTATTAAGCATAATTGCCTAGTCAAGGATGGGAATCGACATCCAATTCCATGCCTTAGACTAATACCAGGAGACGGTTGACAATAAGACCGCACTCATATGGATTCGGAGCCTAAATGTTCATGTCAACATTCACTTAGTCTCTAAAGCCACGGACCGTTGCTAGACGGTCACCCATGGTAACGGGAAATTTTTTGTTATGAGATAATAAAAAATAATTAATTAATTGTGTTGGTCACACACGCTCAAGTCTAGCTAAGAGTGAACCTAAAGGGTCACACACAGATCACTGTGGAAGTGATGGAATTAATTCCGGAAGAAACGAATGGAAAAGAGAACATAAATAATTGGATCATTTATTTGGAATAATCCATTGGATGGATAGTCAATAATTAATTAACTGGATTAATTAAATTTTTGGGCTTAATATTTTAAATTAATTGGATTAATTTAAAATTATTTGAGCTAATTAATTTGTGGCTTGGATTCACTAATTAATTAGTAGATGGACTTGTTTAATTAATGGAATGAATTCATTAATTAATGAAGATGACTTAAAATTAATAAGTTGGACTAATTAATTATTTGGGCTTGATTAATAGATTGAATTTATTAATTAAGTATACTTGGGCTTGTGTTTATTTAATTAGATTAAATATTCACATGAATTTTTTATTGGATATTTATTTAATTGAATTAAATAAATAAGTCCTTTAAATTAAAAATTGGACTTGACTAATTTATTGAATAAATTAAAATAAACCCAATCTAAATATATTAAGTCCTAGCCAAAATCGAAGAGAAAGAGATTGGCCCAAACTTGGAGGGAGTCTCTCGGCCACATCACCTTTTTTTTCGTGGGATGTGAGATTGCAATTTTGGATTTGGTTGCCGAAGAGTTCAAATGGAATTAGATTCCAACTAGAAAAGGGACTTTCTCTCTCTTATTCCAAAAACACACGGGTGTGTGGGTGGTGTGTGAGGTCTCACCATTCTCTCTCTCATCATTCATGGCCTATGGAATTTCCCAAAGAAATTCTGAAATATTCATCTTCCATCTGGAATTGAATTGAATTCGAATTGAGAACAACGAAAATTTAAATACACTAATTAATAATGTGATTTGAAATTTATCATTTTTTTCATCGAATTTAATTCTTTCTAGCAAGAGGGTTAGATTCATTTTCATGGTGTGGTGTGGATTTACTTTAAAGGGGTTCTATGCTTGAACCATCTAAGTGAACGGATCCGAGGAGAGGAGTCAATGTTTGTAACTGTACAAGAAAAACGATGAAAAGGTATTTTCGATTTACGTTTTACGCATCTTGTATTTTTCTTATATAATTCTTGATCTATGTTTTTATTTTATACACCGAACACTTGAAAAAGATCAAAGGAATCATTTTTTTATTTTTGGCGCTTCCACCGCGCTTCCCGGGCCGATCCGCTTCCTTCATATTGAACAGCACATAATCCACATCAAGTTGCTCGAAGAAGATGAGAAGTTTCTGTGGCCATCGTTTGTAATTAGTCCCATCTAGCAGTTCGAGCTTAGATCAATCGGACAGTGCCTCAGCGACAGAGACAACCATGATGTTTTTATGGTTTTGGGGTGTATATCGAGATGGACTACATTATTTTGCTTTCAGAATGTAGGAAAAATCAGAAAACATGTAATCATTGTGCCGTGGAATAACCACTGTTCTGAAAACAAAAATTTGACATGACCCTTGTGCAATCACTACAACTGTTTACTTCCCAAGGTTCACACAACACTCTCTAACACGTGCGCTCGTGGTAGAGAGATGGAATAACATATATTAACACTTAGAAAAGAAAGAAACAGAGAAAGAAGATGCAGAGAAAGAAAAGAAGAGATGAAGAGCTAAAACTCGGTGGTGTTTGAAGTGGAAAACGAGGTCTATCAATAGAGAAGAGGCCTCGATTTTGTTGAGGGTTAGCAGCAAAACAGACTCCACAACAACATCTATAAAATCCGAGAGTTTGCAGGAGAGCAAACTGCGCAACAACAGCTAAGCATCGGATTTTCTCAACAATAGAAAACTTGTCAGCTTTTGTTAAGAAAATTGGATAAGTGTGGGATTCAAATGTAATTTTAGCAAAAAAGATATATAATCGTGCGGCCCAGCCCCATCTGGACCGGGACGGGATGGGTGGGCGCATGCGTATGGTAATTCTTTCAAAATTTAGCTACCCACATTTCTCAAACCAAATGTAAAACGATGATGTAATATAAACTAGTGGAAAGTTTCTTTTCAAACATGGGACAATACATAAAGCTTTTACTAGTTGTCATTCCTAACATATATACATCTTCATATGCATTAAGGCATGAAAACTTATGATAGTAATTTTGTCATAAAAAGATTATTTTGACCAGCTATTAGTTAGTACTAAGTTAATTGGGGATAAATATTTTTATTTTTTGTTAATATCAACAAATTCGGTAAATTTTTTAACTAACGAAAGGACTTATTTGTTATAGAAACAAACCATAAAGGTAGATATAATTTCTCAAATTATAAAAAAAAAAATATATAATTACATCAAATTTAAAAAAAAAAGAGTATAACTATCTTTAAAAATTAATTAAGTTCATTTTTTTTTTCTTTTGATTTGGTAATTAAATTCGTGATGTTGTCAATCCTAAGCCGCCTCTTATCAAAGGTCGCCAAAAAAACAATTAATTGTGGACCTTGTCTTTTTGTTGTTGATTCCAATGAGATAAGAAATTCTTTGATGGTCCACGCAAATCATGTGACTGCAAAACAGAACATATTAAAAGCAAACATTCATGGACTCAGTTATTTGTTTATGTTTTCATTTTCAATTTTAAATTTGGGAAATAATAATTAGAGTAAAGATATTTTTTATATTTATTTTTATTAAAAATATATTGATTTGATTGTATAATATAAATATAACTTCATTAACTAATCTAAATATATTTTCGTATAAAGTTGAACAAAAAAATCCACTGCAAATTGAGCATGAAAACATAAACAAACATTTGTATATTCAAATCACTTTTTTCGTGAAAATTTTCATCAAAAAGTGATTGCATGGATGATACATGCTATCTTTTAAGCATAAAAATATCGATTCTAAGTGGTGATCGACTTACTGCATTTCGGGATTGTTGTTTTCTTATATTTTGGACGTCTCGGATTGATTTTTTTTTTTTTTACAAAATAGGATGTTTCATATACATATGTGAACGCTTTTCAATGAAAGTTTTCACCAAAATATTGTCATGCTCGCACGTTGGCACAAATGGTGATGTGGGCGTATTCTTATATTAATTACAGACGAAGATAATGAGAAGCTTATAAACTCGAATAAAGTTCATGGACTTGGTCATTAAGCAATCAAGTTTAACATTGCTTTAGCAAACATTTCGAAAAATTATTAGTAGAAATTTCTCTTTTACGATATATATATATATATATTCTCAATTCTCATTTAGACTCCTATGAATTGGTAAGAATTTAATCATAGGGATAATTGTATTTATATTCTATGATTTATTATCTATTTATTTAAATAATTATTTCTTTTAAAAAATTACACATACACTCATAAAAATATTAGCACCATTCGTATAAATTATTCTTACTTTTTGAAAAATTAAAGATACACTCACTGAAAATGTAAATATTACTACACAAATTATCCTACTTTTTTACCGTCAAAAGTGATTTTATAAATTACACAAAGATAATAATAATTTGTGTAAATAAATCATAAATTAAGAGGTGTAAACATAATCATCTCTTGATCGGTGGTGGAGCAAGAAAAACAATTCAGCTCTGTCGGCCGCTAGGACTAGATAGGGGTTGCCTTCGCCTCTGCCCTTAATGATATTTCCGTTTTCACACTATATATATATGGGATAATTACGCTGACCTTCCATGTTACTATGAAAATATACAAATCCCCCTCTCTTACTATGAAAATTACATAAACCTACCTTGTTGGTTTATTACCATTACAAATTGGCCCCTCCATTTGTTAAGTTAATGGTCAATGCCAATTTCAATTCAAATATTTATTTAATCTTTCTATTTTTACCCTTGGGTGGAATTTTCATAAATTTTGCTGAAAAAAATACCCTTGAGGGTGAATATGAGCCTTCAAAGTTTGAAAATCAGTCACAACCACCAATGAATTTCTCACCGTGGCTCTTGTGGTAGAGGGAATGGTTCTTATGGTATGAAAGGGAATTTTGATGGAGAAGGAAGCCGAGGGGTATTTTGCCAGGCCTGATTATAAATATAGGAATGTTATATAAATATTTGGATTGAAATCAGTATTGACTGTTAGTTTGACTATTCAAGGGGCCAATTTGTAATGGTAATAAACTAACAAGATAGGTTTATGTAATTTTCATAGCAAGAGGTGGAGATTTATATAATCCCATAATAACAGAAGAGGTCAGCGTAATTATCCCTATATATATTATATATCAATTTAGGAGATCTATAAGGAGTATTTGATTCTTTCTTACCGTGGGCACTATATTCGCTCTCCAACGTAGCAACTAATACGATATGAGGGCGATATTGTCAAATATTACACAAAAATTTTAATTAATTTAACTCTTGTTTAAAAATTGAAATGAAAAAAAAAATTATCATAGATTTAAGTTCTAGCTCTAAAAATTCTATGAATGACCCTCAACATCAACATATGTGATTCGGGTCGGGGGATTGTAGTGACTTGAAGGGTAATTCAATCTAGAGGTGTTTGGGTCACGAGAAACTAAATAAATTGTTAGATTTTTTGAAAGGTTTGCAATTAAAAGTTTTTGATACTTAAGTTCAAGTGGGCCAAGCTAAGCCCTGTCGATCCCAAACAACCGAAAGTGCTTAGCTTCAGGTATTATGAAGCACTGGTTTACATTGAGGAAATAATTGTAGTAAAAAATAGTCCAATTTGAATATTTCTTTGTAACTTCTTGAAAATAATATGGAAAAATAGTTCCTAATTACAAAAATTCCTATTATGTAAAGAACCTCAAATAATATTAATGTAATCACAACTACTGATACTGAGATCTTTACTGCCTTTTGATTGTCATAGTAATACTTGTAAGAATTAGTTGTATTTGAAATAATTTGGTTTGGTTGTTGCATAATTAATTATAATTTTTTTTTATTGTAATAGAATTATTTGGAATAATTAATTTTAGAATAAGTGATTGTAGCGTTTGGAGTGAAATTATACTTTTAGTTCCATAGGAGTCAATATTTTTAGGCCTTTGCTAATGGTCGCAAAATTAGAAAAATTTTACATATTTAGTCCTATGCTTTACGAAAGTTTCAAATTGAACTCAGAATTTAAAAAACTCAATACTTTTAGTCCTTTATGTAATGAAATATTCAAAATAATTTCAAAATTGAGAAAATTCGACAAATTTGGTCATCTATTTTACAGGATTTATTGGACTATCTGTGCCAAACTTTTTTAATTTTGAAACCATTTTAAATATTACATGTAACAGAGGACTAAATGTGTTGAGCTATTTATCTAGTGGGATTAAAAGTATAATTTTGTCTAATATTTAGGTTCACACTTTCATAATTGATTATACATATACGGTTCTCGTTAAATTTCAAAAACTAATCTTATAAAGAAAAATGAAAAATTATTTATTAGTCATAATGAGTAATTAGATGAGAACTAATTGCAATCAGATTAAAAGCTACAAGTTGTAGCTTTCTATCGAAACGTGATTTTGATGGAATTTAATCTCAAAAGTGCTTATTGAAATTATGGGTTGAACGGCACAAACAAAGGCATATTTATATTTGAATCGTAGGTTTGACCTGTATATTCACGTAATCAAACGAATACTTTGTATCACTTCATGTTGAATTTAATTGTAAAAATAATTGTGTACTAATATTAAAAAACTCGACTGACCCGGACATAATTATATATATAACATATATAATACATTATATATCAATATATTATGTAAATACAATTTATAATAATATTTTATAAAATAGTACAATCTGTAAATGAATAAAATCTATAATAATTTAACAATAAAAGCCAGAAACCTTTCGGAGGAAACAAATTAAACTAAAATTCAAACTAACAAAAACTTAAAATTGAAAAGGCCCTAAATACATTATATATGAATTGATTAAATAAATACAATTTATAATAGTTATAATTGCATCTTTCAAAAAAGTGTGTTGCAATTTTCGTTAATAGTTGTACATGAAATTAACCTTACAATTATAATACCATAAAAAGTACTAAAATTTTACAAAAAGTAACTTCAGAGATATTGATGTAATTTACAATTATATAATTGACAGTATACAATACATTTCGATGTTGTAATTGTAACATGTCCCTTATTTAATAGTAAAATTTTATAAATATACTCCCTTACAAAAAATATATCGACATTGATAATTACACTCCCTCCCTTAAAATTTGTTGTAATTAATTACATGTAGACTCCCTGTGGTTTGAGTAAATTAAATTTAACACTCTTGAGGTTTGCTTTCGTCTAATAAATAAGTCCAGTGTTAGCCAAAATTCACTGAATTTATAGATATTAACAAAAAAACTGAATGAGAATTGGTATTTACCATCGATAGACTGATTACTGATTTATTACATGTTAAATAATTTTTTCGGACTAAATTGCCCTTATAACGATAAAATTATACCTTTTCATATGCATTGACACGTGAAAATGTATGAGGGTAATTTGATTATAAAAATTATTTGACCTACAATAAGTAAGTAATAAGTCAATTAGGGGTTAATATAGTTTTTTTCTAATTTTTTTTTTAATACCAACAAATTTTGTGAATTTTGACTAACTGCGGGACTTATTTGTTAGACAAAAACAAACCTCAGGGATGCTAGATGTAATTTCCTAAACCATAGGGGGTCTACATGTAATTACGTCAGATTTTGGGAGATGTGAGTATAATTATTCCTATATTGACACCCCTCTAGGGGTATGTTTGTAATTTTACAAAAACTATATCATATTTATTTTAAATTTATCGTGTACTAAAAGAACATTATTTTTTGTTTTTATCTTTTTTTTTTCAAATAAAGAAAATTCCATTTAAAAGATGAGCATTAATTGTTTTACGTATTGATATGGGTCTAATACGAAGGGCTTATAAAATGAAAGAAGGATACCTATATTTTTCGTTCGGGTCGGATCCCAATCAATTTGGAGACCCATAACCACAATTATCTACCACACAACGTTTGAAAAATTAAGGCTACGATACTTGAATTTGTACGGATATAAATATTTGACCCTATAAAGATTTCAAAGCTATTTTAGAGCTAAATTATGTAATTAATTTATAGAGAGAATATTCTACTTATTTTTTCTTGATCTGACATCTGACTCTTTTTAAATCCAAATCGAACCAGCAGATTCGATTGGAAACCAGCCATGTGTTCGGTCTGGGTCAAGGCCATGAAATCGTGGCCTATCAACCCTGTGCAAACCGGTAAACTCAGTCAAAAATCGTTCTGCCTGAAACCCAGTTCAATAGATTTTGATAAAATAATTTTAAAAACTAATATAATAAAATATATATTTCACTAACAAATATAGCCATAAAAAAATAGATAGACAAGTGCTTCGTGGATAATTATTCAAATAAACTATCATATATTTATAGTGTAAATAGCTTAAGCTTGTTTTACGCTTTTTCAATACAGAACATATGAGAAAGTGCATAATCTTGGCTTACACTTTTTCAATATAGGATGACGAGAAAGTAATTAAATTTTGCTTAGACTTTTCCAATGTGGGAGAACGAGTATTTCTAATAGTCAAGAGAGTTTTTTTTCTTCATAATCTATTTATTTCTCCTTTTCACCATGCTTTTCCAATCTCTTTTTAGTTTTTAAATTCTAAAAAATTATATGAAGGCAATAATTGCTAAAATATTATTATAAATATAAAAAAATGATATATATATTTGTATCTATACTATGTAAAAAAAAAAATTTACTCACAAACGACGGTTACTTACACCACTGCATCAATTTTTTATAAAGTAAAAAATTCCCTTAAACTAAAATATAACTAACTTATTCAAATTTTTAAATTTTATTTTAACTGATAAATTTAATTTTTCTTTCTTTTTCTAAAATTTAATATATTAGTTTATATATTTTACTCTTATACAATGTATTTTAAAGTGTAGAAAATTATTTATTATATTTACGCAGGGACGACGTGCCACAACAGCTAGTTATATAAAAAGGAAAGGCATTTTTTCTCTCACATACGACGGTTATAACATCAATTTTATTATTATACCAATAATACCCAAAAGTTGGTTTTCTTTCTTTTTGTTTATTGCGTTCTTTCTTTCTTTTTTTTTTTTTTTTAGAAATATGATGTATTGGCTTATATATATATACTAGCGGGGAACCCGTGCTATGCACGGTTATATCTATATTTATATATTTTAAATTAAATATTTTTTAATAATATATTATTTGTAAAAAATTTTTTACATAAAATATAATTTTAATTTTTTTAATCGGTGATGTTAGTAGTTTTGAATTTTTACTGAACTTTATATTTTCAGGCACATACAATATATTTCTACTTACCAAAGTTTATATATGTATGATGATTACTTTTAAATAATTATGACATTCTATTAAATATATAAAAAACATTTTATATATATCCAACCTTGTATAAAAATATAAAATATAAAAATTACTTAAGTGTATTGTTTGTATGATATATAATCTATCTTTCATAGGAAACTATTAAAGTACATACATTTAAAATAATCTTACTTATTAGAAAAAATAAAATATAAACCAATAATGTATACTTACTTTTAATGTGTTAATAGGAATTGGTGATAAGAGAAGTCATTATAGAAATTATGAAATATTATGTTAATTTCTAACAATAAACATATATGTATACACATATTATTAAATAAAACTGTTTGATTATCATGTCACTTTAATCACAAAAAATAAATAAAAGAATACAAAAAAAAAAAAATATTACACATCTTTTAAGCTTTAAGATAAAATCATAAAATGAAAATTGAAAATAAAATTTAAGATATGTTAAGGAATTGAATTAATCTTTGTATTTATTATTAATCTAACATATGTGTACAAAATTTTCAATTGAAGTAGAATATACATAAGAAGAAAATAAAAATTCAAACAATTGTATGTGGCCTTTTTCAGAAAAAGAGTTCAAATTAAACAAAACATGAAAAATACTTATATTTATATATAAATGTAAAGATTTACAAAACATATGATCATAATCTAGTAGAATCATTTCTAGATAGTTCGAGAAACTAATTACAATAATATTAAAATTTGGTGATTCTTTTCATCTTGTAAAATCTTATTAGTAGACAAAAAAAAAAGAAGAAAAAAAAATCTGAAATAGAATGACGAAATTAAACTATAAAATAAAATTTTAATGGATGAATCTATATAAAAAAATTTAGTGTATAAAAAGATACAAAAGGGTTAAATATTAAACGAAATATGTGTCTATTAACACTAACTAAGTATATTTTTCTTTTTGTAGGAAAACCAAAGCCAAAACAAAAATACGAATAAAATCTGAAAGAAAAACAATAACATTAAACTATAAAATAAATCTAAAATATAGAAAACTAGTGTATATAAAATGATTAAAAGTGGTGAATATTTAAACAGAAATAAAAATTAAATAGCAGATTAAGCACAATTATACTAATAAATATTAAATAAAATACGTATCTATTAATACTAAATAAATGTACATCTTTGTAGAAAACATAAAAAAAATAGAATGAAATAGGAAAAAGGAAAACAGAAATAAACTGTAAAAAGTTTAATGCATACAACTATAATATGTATAAATATATTGGTGTATAAAAAGATACAAAAAAATGAATATCTAGAAACTAAAAATTAAATTAAGTAGAATCATACAAATAAATGTTAAAACAAAACATACACCATTAACACTAAATAAATCTATTCATTTCTTTTACCAAATCAAGCAATCATCATATAAATTTTAAAAACTAACACCATAAAAGAAATAAATTAACAACTAATAAAAAAAATATAACAAAAGGATAGAGATTATTCGTTCAACAACTTTCAAGTATTATGAAAAATAAAATATAAAATATAAAATGCTATTATCATAAAAAAAAACACCGCTCTACCCATAAAAGATGAGTGTAAAAGATAAATAAATATTAAAAATTAATATACAAAACTTCAAAGATCATGAAAAAAAAAGAATGAAGATAATGAAAATATGTAGAACATCGCTCCAGCCATAGAAGAACAATAAAAAGAAGCACACAGAGTGCTAGATTTTGAGATCGTTTAATGAAAAATATACAATTGATAGATCTGAAACCTATTTAATAAATGAAGAGATGCAAGGTAGATTTTGTTCTATTTATAAACAAATATGATGGAGACCATGATCATTAGGTAAGTTTAAGATAAATACAAATTAAATTTATATTATAATATTGGAGATAAAATTTCAGATAAATATGAAATAAATATACAATATATTTAAAATAGATGATATTTCTAACTAATAAGATTTTTTTTATAATTAAAAATAATTAAATTAATATCTTAGAGATAAGATTTCATGTAAATAAAAAATAAATATTTGATATATATTTATCAAAAATCTTAACATCAAGATATATATAGATCCTAACTAATTTCTATTTATCTTAAACGAATACATATTTATATTTATATTTTGTTTTTTCATTACTAAAAAATTCTTTTATTGGTTAAAAATCTTATAAACTTTAAATTATTAATTAAAACTTCTCTGTATTTATTTAGATAAATTCGTTATAGCTATGATGAAATTAAAAATCAAGTTAAAGAAAAAATAATATACAATATAATTAAAAGAACTACAGGATGAGAATAATTAATAAGTGACAATTTATATATATACATTTATATATGTTGTTTATGTATAGAAAATAACAAACATATAGGAATAAAACAATTAACATGTGGGAATTGAAAAAAATATAAAATTAAAAAGAAAAATACGTTGGAGTTAAATAAATATTTAAATGGAAAAATCATTAATCATGGAACAAAAAAAATATATTATTTGGTTATTAGATTTTGGATAAATATAAATATATACAAATATGATGGAGACCATCATCATTAGGTAAGTTTAAGATAAATACAAATTAATATTATATTATTTAACATTAATATTGTATTATCAAATAAACTTACTCTTAAAATAAAAGATAACTAATTAATATTGTATCATTGGAGTTAGGATTTCGGATAAATACAATATAGATACTTTATCAAAATAATAATTAAAAATTTAAAAAATAAGCTTTTGGATATATAAAAAATTAATATTTAACATATTTAAGTTAAATAAAATTGTGTTTGGATAAGCACAATGTATATATTTTCGTCCATTTTTTTATTAAAAATAATAATTGAAATTTTAAAAATAAATTTTGGATAAATACAAAAAATAATTTTTAAGTGAAAAGATTTGGATCAATAGAAAATCAATATTTAATATATTTAAATGAAATAAAATCACCAACCAATGAGATTTTTTCTAGTGAATTAAAAAATTCAAAAACACTAGAAATTAGTATTCGGTCAGCTCGCCATATATATATATATATATATATTTTTATTCATAATTATTTTATTAAATACACGCATAAATAATGTGACACGAATTAGTATATTATATAATTAGACATGTGAATGTAGTTAGCTATTTATTATCGGTGGCATGAATTCAGAGTGTTGGAATATGTGGGGACTCTCAATAATCTTATGCCATTGGTCTGAATAATTAGTTGGCTGAATCTCACACATATCAAAATAAGTCGTTTTTGCTTTTATTGCTCTATATATATAAAGGAGGACGCCTTTTCCTCCTCTCTTTCTTGATCTTATATATCAATTATCTTTCTTGTACCATTTATTAGTCTTCATTTTTCACAGTAGAGGGCCAGGTAAAGAGCAAGCCCTGCTGATCTTTAGTGCAGTTGCTGCTTTTTCTGTTGCTTTGTATGAGGTTTTTGGCTTCTGGGCTTGACTGTATTTGAGGTTTCTGAGTGCTCTATGTTGAGATTTTTACTTTTTATTCTTTTACCCTTCTTTCTTTCCTGTGTCAGATGGTATATTTTTGAGTTTTCTTGTTACAATTTGTTCTTTTTTGTTGGGTTTGCCTTTGCATGTTTGTGTAATTCTGGTTCTTGGTTTGGCTGAAGTTGCCCTCTCTTTTCTCTTTGTTGTTGTTGTTTTGGTGTGTGTGTGTGTGTGTGTGTGTGTGTGTGTGTGTGTGTGTTGGGGTGGGGTGGGGGTAGGTGGTGTTTGAAGGTTTGGTAATACAGATTCTTGACCATAACTTTAGATTTTCCCCCCATTTGTTCTTAGTTTGTGTTTCCTTACACTTTTTTTCCCCTTGATGTGTATGATTTTACAATGTTTGTGGTTCTGATATTGTTTCAGTTTGATTATAGTGTTCATATCCAAAATCCTTTTGGTATCTAGATTCACTTTTAGCAGTTTTAGGCTTCCATTTTATTTCCACTACAATTCTTTTACCTTGTTTAACTGTGAATTTTGATAATTTGCAGTCTGATTGTGCTTGTATATAGGAGTATAGCATATGAACTCTTAATTTTTCAAATTATGGGAGATTGAGGTCTAGGTGAGCTTTTCTGCAAAGACGGGTGCGTTCCATGTGCAACACACACCTTGTTTACTGATGACCATTAGAGTAGGTGGGCATGGATGATTTTTGTTTCCCGCTTGCCTTTCATTCAACAATCATGGTCATTGTTTTAGACGGGAGTTGCGGGATGCCTTTCATCCAATGGTCATGGATGGACTGGGTAATAGTTGCATCTGGTTCATCCAAGATTTTCACCAGGTCCATGATTCTTGAAAGAAACTGATTTGACAGATGCTCAGTTTAAATAGATTGTTCGATTTTAATCTTATGCTATTTAATATTATTTCATTTAACAACTTGGTTGGTTTTCGGCCTAATGATTCAAATTACTTTGAAATAGGATAGGTATAACAATGTGGAAGCCGTTTCTTATGTGGTGCTTTATTCACGAACGATACAATTCACGCCTCAGTTTACTGTCACAATTCAAGCATGGCAAAGTCAGTAGAATATTAACTGACAAAGATGAAAGTGTTCTTGCGCTTTGGAGAGTTTAGCAACTAATTTCACATTTTTCCTTGACCAAGTCTATCTTTGAAGCTTATTTAATAGTCGCTCACCAGAAGTTTTTTCGTTTTTCGTTTTTGAGATTCTTTGCCTTTGTTTGGAGAATTGAGTCTATTTCTTGACTGCTGTTTTGTTGATATGTTCAGACAGGAAAAATGCCTGAAGGAATTACAGCCGAGTCCCTTATGCACAACATCATGGATACACTTTCTGACAGTGTATCAAAACACAAAATGTGTTCGTTTTGAGGAGGATAAGTCGGACTCTGTAACAACACAATTGAACAGATTGTTTGGGCGTCAAAAGCCTGTTCACCATATCTTGGGAGGTGGCAAATGTAAGACCTTTTACATGTCGATCTGTTTGTGAATCATTGAAGTCACACTGGTTCTAAGTGACTGCATTGACTTTAACGTGCAGCTGCTGATGTGCTACTGTGGAGGAACAAGAAGATCTCGGCTAGCGTCCTAACTGGTGCTACTGTTATTTGGGTGCTTTTTGAATGGCTCGAGTACCATTTTCTCACGTTTTTATGCTTTGCGCTGGTTTTGGGATTGATAGCTCAATTTGTTTGGAAAAATGCTTCGGGCATATTAAATAGGTAAAATATAAATTTGCATGTTTCTTTCCCGTTGTGTCGACATCATACTGCATTTTTCTAATTGCCTTAACCTCATTAATGGTGACAGCTCTCCATCCAAAGTACCTCGTCTTGTTTTGCCTGAGGATGTCTTTGTTAACGCTGGCAAGTTGATAGGATCTGAGGTCAATCATGGCTTAAGCTTCTTGCAGAATGTTGCCTCTGAAGGGAATATAAAGCAATTTCTAGTGGTAATTTCGCCAATTGTTTTCACTTTCTTTCTGTTTGCTAGTATTCATATTACTATCTTAACTATATATAATTGACCAACACCCTTTCACTGTCCTGGTTTGTCATGGTCTGTCACTAACTACCATATTAGGTAGTTATTCTATTTTTTTCATTTATTAAAAGATATATATTTGTGTGGCGACACAGCCATAGTGGTATATATGATAGAGATTGGATATAACCATGGTCTTTTCTTTCCTCCTTATCTCTTTCGGATTTTGAGCTATCAACGTCCTACCGAGTGTTTTGATCTCTACTCTTGTATTTTTTTACCCTTATCTTCCTCCAAGTTCTTCAATATCATGCAAGTGTAGCATTTACATGGGTAATGCATGTAACTAGTTTGTGAAGCACAACTTTGATAGTTCCTCGCTGTTGCTAATGTTCAATGACGAAGACTGCTGAGGCATTATCTCCAACAACTATTGATGTTTTTGGCTCCTAAGTTACATTTCCATCAATCAGTTGTATCTCATAAAGTTAATATAGTTTACCTATTATTCATTCTTTCCTCTATTCCCGACTTCTGGTTGCACATCGAATAAGGCTGAAAGAAGCATTCTACTTCTCCACTTTCCAAACTGAAACTGTTTTCATCTTAGAAACAAGAAACAGTTTCTTCAATTTTCATACAGAAAAGTCATCATCTTACATCTTACATCTTCTGTCTTCCTTAGCTGATTCACCTCCATATCCACATTCCAAGCAAAAGATTATGATTTCAAATATATCAACTAGTTCAACTTTCTATTATCCCTGATAAAATTTCCAGTCATACTGGCACGGATTGAACTATTTTCTTGAGATCATGACTATTACATTTCTTTTTCTGTTTTCGTAAGGTTAGCTTAGACAATGTCCTGATGTTACTTACAGGTTCTTGGTTGCTTGTTGGCTGCTGCTATAATCGGAAGCTGGTGCAACTTTTTGACAATGCTATACATCGGTAAGATGAGCTTAACTCTTATCATAACATTAAAGCAGTCATGTGATTACAGTTCTTGCATTCATACTGCTTGCTTGCAGATTAAATATGTTGGATTTTTGTTACATGAGCTAAATAACTCAACAATGCATATATGCTCATCAGTTGGAACTGACCAAACACTTTTTGAAGATTAATTTGGTTTACTTAGAGGGTGTTTGACTGAGCTTATACG
Organism: Sesamum angolense; assembly: GCA_034509725.1. Taxonomy (NCBI): domain Eukaryota; kingdom Viridiplantae; phylum Streptophyta; class Magnoliopsida; order Lamiales; family Pedaliaceae; genus Sesamum; species Sesamum angolense. The sequence continues at coordinate 150,512 of JACGWL010000763.1, forward strand.
CTTTTTATAAGATGATTGAGGGCTTGTAATAAGCTCTACTAAATCATTTGGTAAATTTTTTTCTCAAAAGTTTATATGATCCCAAAATAAAATATTTATGATTTTATAAACTGTTAAATAAAAAAAAACTCATCCCATCTTTTTTTAGTAAGAGTTTTTTTTGTTTAATCTTGACATTTTAAGAGGCATATAGCTGATGGTTTTTTAGACCAAGTTCGGTAGCTTTTTGGTTAATACTACAATATAAGAAGTTTGTTATGTCAAGCACCCTAACATTGTATTAGCTCATGTTTAAAATAAGAGTTAACATCTTTAAGCTGTTAAAACATCTTATAAAATATACGAATAAGATGTTTCGAACAAGCTCTAACACTAGTGCATATGAAGCCTCAACTGTGTTTGATTTACATATTGTGAGATCATCTTCTGAAGGTTTTGTTGCCGCCCACACACTGCCAATCCTGTACGAAAGGTATGAAGATCAAGTTGACGGCTTCGTCTACAATGTCCTGGATCAGCTCCAGCACAACTACCGGAAGCTGGACAAAGGCGTCCTCAGTCGAATCCCAAAGGCCAGTTTCAGGGGCAAGAAGTTTGAGTAGGTCTTCCTCTGCATTATGAAAGAAACTTTCTGTAAGTACGATTAGGTATCCGACAAGTATGCATGTCGAAGACAATGGTGTCTATTCTAAGTACTAGACATAGTATTCTTACGTTTCGTGTAGCTTATCATGTGATCCGAAGTTAATATGTATCCTTCTGGTCCTTTCTGGGCTACTTTTGCATCTAGTCATCTCAGTTTGTGGTGTAAAACATGCATGCTCCATCCTTTATTATGAAGGGCGGAAGAGTTGCCCACCCTTTATCATCCAATGGTCATGGATCACTGGATGTGGCGAGGGAGGGGGGAGGTCACCCACCCTTTTATCATCCAGTTGTCACGGATGGTCTGATTATGAAGTACCTGCTCTATCCAAAAATAAATAACAAAGAATTGTTTAAATAAAACTGCTACATGGCATTTCATATCCATATAGAATTTGAGGGATGAACTAATTCTTTGCCGAAATATATAGAAGAAAAGGTCTAGCTGACTTCTGAGTTGAATTCTTCGACAAATATTTTTGCAATTTTGTACAGTTATGAACACATTAAAATTTAATTACTACAAAATTTAAAATTGTCACACAGAATATATACCCCGAACACAAGAGTAAAGTTCAAGATAATTTTATCATTTAGCTCAGTGCATGTCGTAGAAGAAATGAAAATACCATTCACCAGCAACAAAAAATTAGGTAGCTAAACCAAATCTCTCAAAAAATATTCGAAGAAAATTCCCGAGGAAGAAAAAAAGAAATATTTCCGAGCTCATTATATTTCTATATCATCATGAGGCAGATGCAGGCTTCTGATCTGAGATGAACATACCTATTTCATATAAGCCTATAGCTGTTTCTTTTATACAAGTAGAAAGCAAGCTTAGCCCACATAATCTCTCAGCATTACACATGATGTCAAGATACAACACGGCGTACTCTGTAAATATTCTGAAGCAAAGAATTATCGCTGGTTTCGGAATACCGTCCCACACACTCCAAATGAGCAACTATTGACAATAGCAGATACTGTTAAGAAAAAGATAACATATATTAGATTTCAAGCAGCACCTACAGCGCGGTTCTAATCCCTAAATTTTCCCTTCAGGCAAAAAGATACATGAATAATATCATCCAGGCCATCAACTAATTGAGCCCAGATGCAGACAGGTTATGGATGGATGTTAGCTCGGAAGTTGCCTAACAAACTTCGGTCCTCAATTAGCATCTTTGCAGTCTTCATCACCCCACCGAGTCTGTCATGTCAGACTGAAACAATCCACAAGTTTCAAAGCATTGTCAGAAGAGAATAAAAAAAAAATTGAACGTTATGGCAACATGCAACGAAAATACAGTAGGAATCATCCACGACACTCAAATAAGTATGAACCTCATAGGAAAGGTATCAAATAGTGCAAGGAGTCCTTGTGAAATGGGCAAACAGGAAGGGGTTTATGATCATCATTTAACATGAATTTAGTGTATCTGTACAAGTGTGCTCAATTTGAATCTTATCAATAAAATGAAATCAAAGCATTGTTATCTCATGCAAACAGTGCACAAAAAGTGCAAACTCAAATGCACATGAATAGAACATTCCTACAATGGTGGCAGTAGACAGCCTATACTAGAATGACAAATGCTTAGCATCCTCAGGATAGATATTAAGTATGCCTCAAAACAAGTCTACAATTGTATGCAAATAGGCAGGTGTTTAATATTCAACATTCAAACCCCAGCCAATATCTTGTCTCCTCATTAACACGAACAATATGCTGGGGTCATATATCACACACAGGTTTGACACCAGTATAAAATTTCTGCACAGACGTATAATACTTGCTTATATGTAAAATCATTTACAAACCAAACCCACCTTAGCGAATAAAAAATAACCTCAAATAAGGCTTTGAAACCAAACCTTAGGAGAACCAAAAGGTGACTGGTAAAAGTTAAAGACTCCTATCATAGACATGGGAGCAGCCAAGAGATAAGTAGTGGGACATAGAGACAAATGCAGCAAGCTATATGTCAAATTCCTGAAACAAAAAGGAGAGGGGGGGGTGGGGGGGGGGGGGTCACCTTCCATAGCCTTACAAAAATCTCCTCCCTGTACTTTTTTATCAACCATCATGTCATCAAATCCACCAAAGCGGGTTGAGCGGGAGGTCTTCCCAGATTCAGAATGGCCAAATCCACTAGAACGATCTGAACTTAAATCCCCAAAACCACTTGAACGACTCGAACCGCCAACTCTTCCGAAGCCACTGCTTCGTTCTGAACCACCCAGGTCTCCAAAACCACCTGAGCGCCCAGAACCAAAACCACCAAAATTGCCCGAGCGGCCCGAACCCCACCAGCTGAACGGATCCCCGAAGCGACCACCCCTGAATTTCCGTACCCACCACCTGACCCAGGTCCCCAAACGACCACCCCTGAATTTCCATATCCACCAAAACGACCACCCCTAGAATCACTGAGACCACCAGAACGTCCAAACCCAGAATCACCGAATCGACCACCTCCCCTATTTCCACCAGAACCAAACCGACCACCCTGCTCCATGCCATACATGTCCAAGTCTCCATCTTTAACAGCTACCTTCGGGAGCTAAAACCATGAAAATTAAAATGATCTAGATCAATAAGTTTATACAGAACATGAAAACTAATAGAAACTAAAACTTCTTTCAAGTGTTTGTGGTGGAGACTGGATCTGAAACTGTGGCTGTGTCAGCAGGAACCAATATTTGAATCTTGTTACTTTGCAGTCATTAAGATTATCATGGAGGGAAAGAAAAATACAAACCATTTAAAGACCAATACAGAAATAGTAGAGCAGAATATGTTATTGATAACTTACCTCCGTAAATCTGCATCCAACTTCACGTTCAATAGCCTTAACCTCCCTAAATTGGTGGGACGAATAGATAAGAATTGCACTGCCTTTCTTCCCAGCACGACCAGTTCGTCCGGATCGATGAACAAAAATCTCTGTCGAGTTTGGAAGTTCATAATGTATCACCTGAGCAGAATAAGATTATCCATTGAAACCCAATTCATAATATTAGTATCCACAAACCAAGTTTCACTAAAAGCAACATTAAATAAGTTCAATGCCCTTTATCTCTATTGTACTTAAAAAATGGTTGAAAGCGCTGTCGCAACAGTACTTTATAGGAGAGGCTTTTTTTTTTCTTTTCTTTTTTTTTTTTTTTTTTTTTGGGTGGGGGGGGGTGGGGGGGGGGGTGGAGATCCAATTAAATGAAGCAGAATGGATAAATAAAATTGCTCCAGCATGAAAACATAAAACGTTTTATGCACCCACTACCCAGGAACTCAATTGACCAGTTGCAATAACTGCCACAAAATTGTATTTCATTAAATACTCATCAGATAATAATGATTCCTAAGTAAAACAATGGTGTCAAGTTCATGGTCCCGGTGGATGATGTCATGACTTCCATGCATTCACTCGACAGTAACAGTCTGTATGGACAAACTCCAAGTGAGCTAAGTGTCTATACTCCAGAGGCAAGAAAAACAGGTATATTATATGACATACCACAGATCAATAGATCAGATACTAAATGACCAAGAGGAGTTCCGTTTTAGATAGTGGGACAACAAAACATGGCAAGTCAGCAAATTGCCTCTTTTTCAGCAACCAATCATTATGGCAAAGAATGCATCACAAACGCAAGCATGTGAAAGAATAATCACCAGATCAACATTTGGAACGTCAAGGCCTCGGGCAGCTACATCAGTAGCCACTAAAATATTGAACCGTCCATCTCTAAAAGCAGACAGTGTTCTCTCCCTTTGGTTTTGTGAGATATCACCATGCAACGCTTCACATCTAAAGTTCCTTTGCATAGCATATGCCAATTGATCAGCATCACGCTTTGTTTGAGTAAATACAATACATTTACCTCCTTTTGCATGCTCCTGATAAAAATTATGATGATTTTTTGTTCAAAAAGAGTGACACTATTGATAAGATCAAGTAACATAAACAGATCCGTCAAGTAGCAGATACGGTTAAAGATGGCCAAAAAAGATTCCAGCTCTAAAATACATACAGTTATCAGGGGTCCAATTATTGCTGGTTTCTCTCGCATGTCTGATGTAATTGCATACAAGGAAATCCCATCAGCTAATTTCTGATCAGATTCTCCAACCTGCAGCACATATTTGATGTCAAAAAGTTCACGCAAGATAAGCACAAGGTCAAATCAAAAAGTGCGTAAGCACATCTGTATCTCACAAGGTCAATGGTAACTGGGTCTATTAGGAACCTCCGAGTAAGTTTCACTATCCAACTCGGCATTGTAGCTGAAAACATCATTGTCTGATGCTTCTGTGTAATGTATCCCAAGATAGTCTCAACATCATCAGCAAATCCCACATTAAGCATCTGATCAGCTTCATCAAGGACAACAAATTGAACTTCTGATAAATTCAAGGCACCACGCTTGATCAAATCAATGACACGGCCAGGAGTGCCAACAATCACATCAACACCCCGGTCAAGAGTACTCATTTGGCGTGATATCGGAACACCCCCATAGACACACAATGTATCTAATCTTGGGGCAGACTCAGCAAATTCTTTGTCAACTTGTCGAGCAAGTTCTCTAGTTGGGGCCAATATAATTGCTAAAGGATTTCTTCCCTGTCTGAATGATAAAACAAGCAGAACAGTTCAGCCTATTAACAATTCGTAACGCTGAACTCAAATACGGAAATACTCGAGCATAAGATTGAAGATAGTTACCCATGCTTCTCATTGAACTTAATGATTTTATCCATAATGGGAATCCCAAAAGCTAGCGTCTTCCCAGTTCCTGTTCTTGCTCGACCTATCATGTCACGACCCTGCATAGCAGGTTCCAAGACAGCCCTCTGAAATTGAAAAAAAATTATTTTCAGCGACAAAGAAAAACAAATCCCCAAAGATATCCAATCAAATTAGGAGTTTCTCGAAACCAAACAAGAAAAGTAACTAAAAGTCCATATCTTTTTGTAAAGTATATAAATAGTTCAAATAAGTATTATATTTTTTATATACATCAACAATTCCCTTGAACCATGATCAACTTTTGCTGCTAAAAAGTTGATTTCTTGTTTTCATTTCCATTTTCTGGGTTCGAAAATTGGCCATTACTCTTGGGGACAAATATAAAGAGATCCCCAATTCTCTTGTGTCCGAAAACCTACATGCAGTCATTAAATATGCTGCTGATTTTGAGGCTCGAAATAGCAAGTAAACAAACAGCCCAAAGAAAGTTTGTTGCGTCAGTATCGTCATATATATAAGAACACGCCACAGAAAGTCAGAATGTACACGGGAAGTGAAAAATACCTTTTCTTATTTCCAAAAACAAACAAAAAATGTCATTTCGTAACCATACCTGAATTGGAAAAAGCTTGTCGATACCCCTCCCTGCCAAGGCCGATACAATATCTTGCGAAATCCCAAGTTTCGAGATCTCAAGCCCGTCGTCGGCAGACCCACTTGAAGCCCTTCTCTCTTCGGCATCAGAATAGTCAGCCACTGCAAACCCAGCCCGCAAAGCCAGGCCCGAATGGAAACCCCTTGCCGATTCAAACACAGGCGAAGGGTTAGAAAAAGCAGTCCCAGTTGCAAAGGCCCGAATATTTGGAGAAATAGTGGCATGAGAAGAGACTGCTGACGATTTCTCATAGAAGAAATGGCTGAGCGCAGTGAGAGCGAGTCTCTTCGTTGATGAAGAAGAAGAAGATCTCCTGATCAAAAGGAGGCTACCCATTTTTCTCCCCTTTTAGGAACGAACAGTGAAGAGGAGACGAGAGAAAATGAGGAATAAACCCTAATCAGTGGAGGGTTTTCGTTAGGGTTTATGGAGGACGAGAAAGAGGCGAAAGCAACTGCCCAATAAGAGAGTGGAAAAATAGAAGGCGGTTGATGTTGGGGCGTGGGGTAGTGTGGGGGTGGGTTTATAGATATTTTGTTGCACATATATAAGTTGCAACCAATAGAAAATTAGGGAGGGTAAGACTTGGTGTTTGGGGAGGTTTATTTGTAAACCAGTTTTGATTTTATGTTGTAACTGCATATATATAATAAATAGTTTATCATATTTTAAAATATATTATAAATAAAAATAAATTATATAAATTAATAAATTATATTTTAAAAAAATAAAAACGTAAAAGCACAATTTAAAATAATAAATGATTTAAAATTATTTTTATTATGGGTGATACGTTAGAAAATACACAAATCCGTTGGATTGATCCAAGTAGCTTGGGCCGCGAAATAATACAAGTCCGACAGAGGGGACCTGAAAGAAATACGTTAGCACTCCGACGCCCAAGTCGGTGATCAATTCAAAGATAGAATAGATGAATGCATAAAAAATAATATAAGCAGCGGATAATTGTTGTTAGAGAACCAGAATTTAATATGAGATAAAAATGAGAGCGAAAATCTAAAGAACTTGAAAGAGGTCTCGATTTGAGGGGGGACCTCATTTATAGTAGAGAGTCCCAGGTTTGAAAAGGAGTATCTGAGACTTTCGAATTCGGCGGGGGTGGTTGGACGGATAAGAGTCCGGGTCTTGGACTCCTGGATTCAGGGGGTTTGTTAGGCGGGGTGAGAGTTTGAGTTAACTGGGAGTCCGGTTGACCTAGGACTCTTGTGCCGAGACATCTTTACTCTAATTCGGCTGGGCTGGTCGTGCGAGACTTAGGCTGGAATGGTCATCTGGGTCGGTTGCATTCCTGGGTTTTATCCATTTATGGTTGTTGGGCTAAAGTCTTTGTTTGGACCGTCATCTTTTTTTTTTGGGCTGTTTTGAGTATACACATATCATCAAGCCCTCCCCACTCTAAGGAAAGGTACGCTCATCCGAACATTTCCTTGGAGTAAGCCTAGGACATCTTTCCTCTTGGGATCTGCAATTTACCAGGTATTTCGAGCCTTAATCTTCGTCCTTACTCCTTACATTTCCCCCTTTTGCCGCACAAATCTGATCCTAGCTTTGATTTTGAAATGACCGCCTTAGGGCAGTTATGATTATGGCTATGGGTGCGTGGTTGGTTTCTAGCCCCCCACGCGCCCACGTCGTGGTTAACGGCTCTTCGTGGTTACCTAGACTGGCCTAGTAACTTCTCCACCTTCCCCTTTTCTTAGGCGACTTTCTTCCTTTCCTTTCTTCTCTTCATCTTCTTGAACCAAGGCAGCAACTTACCAGGTTTGTGCTTTTAGTCTCTCTCTTTTCAGTGTCTTCTTCATCTTTGTTATGTTTTCTTGCGTGTTCTTGCCATGTCCTCTACTAATGAGTTCGTAAGATACGTGGGGGAAAACTTAGGCGAGGATCCCTCTGAGACCACCTCTAATAGGTATGGGTCCCATCCACCATCTTCCGTTGGTGGACGGAGGTGGAGCCTACGCCAGGCGGCTCATAGCCTCTTGGATTAGTCCTCAGCAGGGGAGGGCGACGAGGATGAGGAAGATTCTTCCCCCGGTGAAAGGAACATCATTCATAGGGAGGAGAGAGGGTTGCCTAGGACTCGGGGGAATTAGCCTTCGGGCTTGGCGTGGGTTGCTGTTGTCTCATGCAGTCGGATATTATTAGTTGGTGGAGGAGTTTGGGATCCCTCCTGAGTTTGTAGTCTCTGTCCCTCCTCCTAATAGCCATCTTAGTTCTCCTCCTCCTGGGTACATGAGTTTTTTTGTTTCCCAGCTTAGGGCTGGTCTTCGCTTCCCCTTACCTTCGTTTCTTTGTGATGTTTCTTGTGAGCTTCAAATTTCTTTTAATCAATTGGCGCCCAATTCCATTTGAATATTGGTAACTTTTTCTGTAGTTTTTTAGTATAATAATCTTATTCCTACCTTTGGGGTATTTTCACAATGTTTCCAACTGAAAAGAACCGAGTCAGGAGTCTTTTATTTTGCTCCTAGGCGTGGTGTGTCCTTCCTCCCCACCCGTAGTCCTCCTAAGCGGTGAAAAGGTGATTTTTTCTTCGTCCTGCTTCTTAGACCTTGGAATGTTCCTCATAGATGGATATATGATTCGCCTCCGGCTGTGCCTTTCCCTTGCGGATAGATTCTTCAATCTTTGTATTGTTTTAGATAAGTTAAATGAGGAGCCGTATGATTGTAAGGAATTGACTGAAGAGAGATTCCTGAGCCATTTTGGTCTAAGCCCAAGAACTGTGCCCCTACAAGAGCCTATGTGTATCTATATTTTGTTTATCATTGTTTGGCGTATTCTTGTGTTTGTTGTTTTAACTGCGTTCTTTCGCTTGTGTAGACGATATCATGTTTAGCAAACATCTCAGGGATGAGCACAGGGCAACCACCACTCCTCTAGCTACCAGGTCTTCAAAGGGGACTTCGTCCTCCAGTAATCGGAGGGGGAAACATTCTGTTGCTGCCCTGCCTGGGTCTTCTTCCAAAAAGCCAAGACCTAGCCCTTCTGCTTTTCCTCCCAACGGCTCTGCGCGCATTACTTCTACTCTACCTCCCCCTCCTCCTAGAGACCTAGGCATTGGGTCGTTGAGGTCTTCTTCTTCTTCCCCGCCAGTGGGTTGTATACTCATCTGATGATGTCTTTGGAGAATTAGGGCGCATCTGCACAAGCAGCGGATATTTTGAAAGGGGTCATCCCCTCCAAGGATTGGCGGCTCATGTCTTCCTTATCCCGGGAAAAGTTTGGCTGGATGCTGACCTTGGTGTTGGCCAAGGTAAGTTTATTTACCATGTGACATTTTCTTGTCTTGGTATTTTTTTTGCTGATCGTCTTATTTTCCTAGCTTTAATGATCCCTAGGCGGCTGCCTTGAGGGGGGAGATCTTGTCGCGCCCTCTAGGAGAATTGGCCCAGAAGCAGGAGAATGTTCATAAGAAGAGGCTGGAGGATAGGGTGGAACGTTTGTTGGGGGATGTAGCCAAGATTAAGGACTCGAAGAAGGATGAGTAGGGCGATACCAGCAAATTGAGAAGGAGGTGAAGAAGCTGCAGAGAGAGGTGAAGGCTTTGAAAGAGGACCACGTGGAGGAGCTTCAAACGTTGGCCGACCAAGTCCGGGAAGAGTTTCCTAAGACCGAGGAAGGAAAGAACTTCCTGGAAGCTTGCTGGGCAGCCGTCTTGCCTCGTACAAGAAGTCTGAAGATTATAATAGGGAGGTGGCTTTGGTGGCTTTGGTGGCTGGTCCATACCTTCATTTTGCTTTTGAAGCTTGCCGCCAGCAATTCATTGCCCAAGGCTATCCCCTAGTTAGGGAGGACACATCGTTTCTTAATTTTGAATTAGTCCTGGACACAGCTCCCGCCCCTTTGCTAGGTCTGCTCCCACAGCAGACACTGCTCCCGTTGAATCAAGTGTGGCCTTATTTGATTGGGAAATATATTTGCGAAACATCTGATTATGGCCTGGGTGTGCTTTTCAGAAGAGGACCTAGACCATATCCTGGGAGATGCGAAGGCAGAAGTGAAAGGTGATACTAGACAGGCCAGGGATGCTGCTGATGAAGAAAGGGCTTCAGATGAAAGCCTTCCCCAACCTGTGGTCGAAAACATCCTGGGTTCTTCAAGAGAGGCCCCTCCTCAAGAAGAAGAGAAAGACGATGCCAATGGCAAAGCCCCGCTTGTGGGGTGATTTGAACTTTTTATGTAACTGCCTTACAAACAATTTCTTTTAATTCCTGCTTTTTTTCCCTCACTTGGAGTGAGGATGAGACGATTTATTTTCTACCCCGTACTTCTTTGCCTGCTTCTGGCTTTTTTACATCCCACTTTTTTCTGCTATATTGATCTCCCTGCTGCATGTGTTAGTATGAGTGTTACAAAATTATAAGGTAAAATAATTAGGAGTGACCCTTTGGTCTTTTGTTTTCATAGACGCTATAGCCTTGGTCTAGAATAGGACGTCTCCCATTCTCAAGGATGCCTGATTTTTGTTTCTTTAGGGCTTATTCCTTGGGGGAGTGCTCCTTTGTCATAGATAAGTTTAGGTGAGCCTTGGCTAACCTTAGAAGATGTATCCTTGGTTTAGGACGTTATCTGAGATCCGAGGGGTGGTCCAGGCCTGGGGCCTGGTTGGAGTCCTTGGTGTAGGACGTGTATTAAAACGCATCGGGCGTCCTATGTTTAGGATGTTTATTAGGGATTGGCATATATCCTAGGCCTATGACTTGTTTGAGAGTTTAATGACTAGGACGTTGTCGATGGTAAGAGGATTGTCCTAGGTTCAAGACCTCCTTGTAGGTTGACAGGTTGTCGCGTGTTAGAGACCTGGTTAGGACGAGGTCCTAGGACTAGGAGTAAAATCTCCTTAAATTGTGTATGTTCTAGGGTCTGCTTAGTGTATGTCCCTCTGCGTCCTCTGGCACATAGGCTCTATTTCCGATTATCTTGGATATTTTGTAAGGACCTTCCCATTTGGGATCGAGTTTCCCTACTGGTTTCAGGGTGTCTACCCTTCGCAATACCAAGTCTCCTACTTGAAAATGACGGGCTTTCACCCTCTTGTGGTTGGCGTTTAGCATTGTACTTTTATATCTCTGCATTCTGATGAATGCTATCTCTCAAAGTTCATCTACAAAATCTAGGTGTTCTTTTAATAATTGTGAATTACTATCTTCATCGAAGTGCAGTATTCTGTGCGAAGGTATTCCCAATTCTGCTGGGATGATTGCTTCTGTTCCATACACCAGGGTGAAAGGGCTTTCCTTGTGGAACCTCTAGGGGTGGTCCGATATGACCACATAATATTGGTCAATTATTCGACCCAGTTACCTCCTGCCCTGTCTAGTCTTTTCTTAATGCCTTGCACTAATATTCGGTTAATAACCTCAACTTGCTCGTTAGCCTGGGGATGAGACATCTGGTGAATCTTTGACTGCACACCAATCTTGTATCCTTTGTCCTTGGAACTGTCGGCCATTGTCGGATATTATTTCTCAGGATAGTCCAAAACGACATATGATGTTCTTCTAAATGAACTTCATAACTTCCCCTTCAGTGATACAGGCTAGAGGTTCTGCCTCTACCCATTTTGTAAAGTAGTCGATGGCAACTAAGAGGAATTTTCTTTGCCCAGTCGTAAGTGGAAATGGTCATACTATGTCCATCCCCTATTGAGAGAAAGGACACAGTGATAACATGACATTGAGGGGTTCGGCAGGTTGGTGTATGAGGGTGGCATGCTTTTGACATTTCGCGCATTTGTTCACCAACCGTTGTGCATCTTATTTCATGGTGGCCATAAATACCCAGCTCGTAATGCTTTGTTGGCTAGTGTCCAAGTCCTGACGTGGGATCCACAACATCCGTCGTGTATTTCTTTGAACACGTGCAAACCTTCTTCTCGGGACAGGCAACGGAGCAAGAGGTGTGTGAAATACTTCTTGTATAACGTTTATCCTTGTGTCAGGAAGCAAAGGGCTCGGGTTTTTCTTCTGGTGGTCTCCTATCTGTTTCCTGAGAAATGTCCTTCATCTATCCACCGTACTAGGGACATCCGCTAATTATTGTCGTTTAATGTAATAGTTTGGACATTAAGTAGAGCCCGTGCTGAGGCAAGTGTTGCACGGTGATATGTCGGTCCTGCAGTCTTCCACGGCACTGACTAATTTTGATAGGGAATCTGCTTTATTGTTCTCTTCCCTTTAGATTTGTTGTAGCTGGAAGCTCTTGAACTTTGTCTTTAACTCCTCTATTTGCTAGAGGTATTGTGCCATGCTATCTTCCTTGGCTTCGTACTCCTCATTCACCTGTTTTACTATTAATTCTGAATCAGAGTAGGCCAGGAGGTGGGAGACGCTAATGTCCTGAGCCATCCTCATACCTAGTACCAAGGCTTCATATTTGACCGTGTTATTCGAGGCTTTGAAGTCGAATTTTATCGCAAACTCCATGCCTTCCCCTTGAGGGGAGGTAATCACTACTCCTGCTCCACTCCCTTGTGCGGTGGAAGATCTGTCCACGTGGAGTAGCCAGGGTCCATTTTCGGGAACCTCTTCCTGGGTTGTTCCTTTCATTTCAGATATGAAGTTGGCCAAGGTTTGGGCCTTGATGGTCGTTCGAGGTAGGTACGAGATGTCATATTCGCTTAGCTCTATTGCCCATTTTACTAATCGCCCCGATACTTCGAGTTTGCCTAGGACTTGCTTCAAGGGAGTATTGGTTCTGACTCCAATTGGGTAGAAAAAGAAGTAAGGGTGCAGTTTCCTTATTGTGGTGACCAGGGCCAGAGCCATCCTTTCTATGGGCAGATAACGACATTCTGCCCCGTTGAGGACTTTACTGACGTAGTAGATGGGTTGTCTGAGCACCATTTTCTTTTTGTACTAGTACAAAGCTAATGGCCTGGGACGTTGATGACAGGTAGAGGTAAAGAGTGTGGCTAGGTATGGGCTTCACCAGCAAAATGAGTTTTGAAAGGTATGTTTTGAGTTCTTCAAACGCTTGTTGACATTCTCTGCCCATTCGAAGTCCTTGACCTTCTTTAGTGTTTGGAAGAATGGTAAGCCCTTCTCGGCGGATTTTGAGATAAATCGACTAAGTGCGGCTATTCTTCCTGTTAGTCGTTGTACTTCGTTGATACTGGTGGAGGGTCCCATGTCTAGGATAACCTTGATCTTGGCTAGGTTGGCCTCGATGCCTCGTTAGGTTACCATGAATCCTAGGAAACGCCCTCCCGGGGTTGAGTTTTAGGCTGTATTTTCTTAGTATCGCGAAGGTTTCTTCTAAGTCTTCCACATGGCTGCGAGCTTCTTTGCTTTATACCAGCATGTCGTCCACGTATACCTCTATGTTCCTACCTAACTGAGGTCGGAATATTTTGTCCACCAGTCTTTGATAGGTGGCTCCTGCGTTTTTCAGCCCAAAGGACATGGCTATGTAACAGAACGGTCCGTCCGAGGTAATGAAGCTGACCCTTTTATGGTCTTCTGGCGCTAGCATTATCTGGTGGTATCCTTGTGAAGCGTCCATCATGCTTAGGAGTTCACATCCGGACGTGGAGTCCACCAACTGGTCAATCCTAGGTAGTGGGTAGAATCCTTGGGACACGCCTAATTGATGTCTCAAAAATCTATGCACATCCTTAATTTTCCACCTGGTTTGGGGACTAAGACAATGTTGGAGAGCCATTCAGAGAATTGTATCTCCTTTATGTGTCCGACTGATAATAGTTTATTTACTTTTCTTGGATGATTTTGTCTTTTTCAGGTTCGAAGTGTCGTGCTTGACACTAGAGTCTAGGTTGAGGTGGTGTGTGATGACACCTGGGTCTATCCCCTTTAGATCCTGGGGAGTCCATGCGAATATGTCTTTGTTCCTTCGAAGGCAGTTGTTACTCGACTTTGGATATTTTTGGTCATCTTGGATCCTATTTTTGTAAAATTTCCTGGATTACCAGGTGTAAGCTCGATAGTGACGAGTTCCTCCACGGGTTGGATAGTGGTAGAGGTCTCTTTGTCCGGTTCCAGACTAGGAATTGGGTCATTCCTTAGTTTATTGGGATCTTTGGTTTCGGCGGTTCTTTCGTCCTCCTTTTCTTTCCTCTTTTGATGGCTTCAACATAGCATTTGCGTGCCTACAAGGCATCAGCTAGCTTCACCCACTCCTCCGATCATCAAAAGCTTGATTTCATGTGATACGTGGATATGATGGCTCGGAAAGCATTAAGCATTGGTCGTCCTAGGATAACATTATATGCGGATGGAATATACACCACCAAGAACTTGAGCAAGCATGTCTTCCGTAAAGGCGTGGTTCCCAGAGTTAAGGGGAGCGGGACCATGCCTCTTGGATGAACTACCTCCCCAGCGAAGCTATATAGGGAAGTGTCTACTGCCTCGAGGGGTGCACCCCCTATTTACATTTGATCATATGCCTCTCCAAAGAGTATGTCGGCCGAGCTGCCTGAGTCTATAAAGACACGCTCTATTTCATAGTTGGCCAGCAAGGCTGTGATGACCAGGGTGTCGTTACCCTGTGTCCTAGATCCGCTTCGCTCCTCTTGATCAAACTAAATGAGAGGGGCGTCGTTGGCAGGCTCCACCTCCATCACTTCTCTTGCTGATGTTCCATTGGCCTCTCGTTCCTGGGCCTTCCTAGCCCTTTGTGATTCTCCACCGACAGGACCACCTGCAATCATCTGTATTACACCATTTCTAGGTGGGTCACTGACTTCGGCGTTTTCGGTCATTGAGGGTCCAGGTATGTTTTTGACTAGGGATCCGGGACTGGGATTTTTGACATTCTTGTCTTTGCCAGTCTCGTATTTCAGGTATGGCCTGGTGCCTCTGGCTTTCTCCCAACACACATATTCCTGCAGATAACCGTTTTAATTAGTCATTCAATCTTGTTTTTCAAGTGACTGCACTCTGCGGTTGTGTATCCATAGTCATTATGAAATCGACAAAATTTATCGGAATTGGGATGCTGGTGTGTATGTCTTGGGTCTGGACAACAAACTCTTGCCTTCCACAGCCATGAGTGCCTGGGTTATGGGGATGGCCGGGGGGTATACACCGTATTCACCCTTTGCCACGCTGGTCTCTTATCTTTGAAGTATGTCCTTGGCTTTTTGGAAGGACTTTCATCCTTGTTTTCCTTCATCTTCTCTCCTTGTCCTTCATTCTTGAATACCTGGGCGTCCTCCATGTTGATATACTTAGCCGCTCACGCTAGGAGAGCATCGAATTTGGTGACTGGTTTCTTAGCCAGGGACTTGAAGAAGTCTCCATCCAACAATCCTTATTACACAAAGGTGTTAGCCTTAACTTCCTAGGTTGCCATCGGAACCTCCAAGGCGGGCGTGTTGAAACGCTGGAGGTACTCTTTCAAGGGCTCTCCTTCATTCTGGCGGATGGAGAAGAGGCTTAATTCGGTCTTTCGATACTTCATACTACTGGCGAATTGATGTAAGAAAAGAGAATGGAATTCTTGAAAGCTTCCGATCTAACCGGGGGTAACTGGTTGAACCATTGCTGCGGCCCAGGCAAAATAGTGACAAAGACTCGACACTTAATCCCGTCAGTGTATCGGTGCAACAGGGCTGCGTTTTTTAAGTGAGATAAGTGCTCCTGTGGATCGGTGGTGCTGTCGTACTCAGTTATGGCTGGAGTACGACAATTCATGGGTAGTTCATCCGCCACCACTCCCTTCGTAAAGGGGATGCTCGTTCGCTCTTTGGCTGGCGCTCCCATCACTTGGTATTGAACATCCTGCAATCCCTTTTTGAGATACTCTAGTCGGGCTAACCACTGAGGGAGTTCGTCTTCCACCTAGGCAGGCAGTTGAGCGGATGTCTTTCAGCCATGTTAAGCCTAGGTATCGCCGGAGCTGGGTCAGTCTGCTCAGGGGCGGTCACTTCGGGGGGAGTGGAACGAGGACTGCTAGTTGCTCACGAATAGCCGACGCGATCATCTATTGAATGGTTCCTAGGAGATCCAAAGGCAGCACCACAGGTGGAGCGTCTGGGGAGACGATGATCTTAGGAATGTCCGTACCTTGGTCTGTCGACCTAGGCGTTGCAGTTGCTGCAGTTCCAGAAAGGGGGAGAGACGGGGCGCTCGAGATGACCTGTAGGGCCTGGGTGGTGCCACTGGGTGTCTCCCCGGCTTTCTGTTTGTTTGCTACGTTGGTAGGTGTTTCCATAATCTACTCACGTCTTAAGCTCTATGTTCCCACAAACGACACCAATTGATACGTTCGAAAATGCACAAGTCTGTTGGATTGATCCAAATAGCTTGGGCCACAAAATAACACAAGTCCAACAAAAGAGACATGTAAGAAATATGTTAGCACTCTGACGCCCAAGTCAGTGATCGATTCAAATATAGAATAGATGAATGCATAAAAATAATATAAGCAACGAATATTGCTGTTAGAGAACCAGAATTTAATATGAGATAAAAATTAGAGCGAAAATCTAAAAAACCTGGAAGAGGTCCTGATTTGAGGGGGGAGACTTCATATTTATGGCGGATAGTCCTAGGTTTGAAAGGACTATCTGGGACTTACGAATTCGACGGGGGTGGTTGGACGGATAAGAGTTCGGGTCTAGGACTCCTGGATTTAGGGGGTTTGTTAGGGGGGGTGAGAGTTAGAGTTGACTAGGAGTCGGTTGACCTAGGACTCTTGTCTTGAGACATCCTTTCCCTAATCCGGCTGGGTTGGTCGTGCGATACCTGAGCTGGAATGGTCGTCTGGGCCGGTTGCATTCCTGGGCCTGATCCATTTATGTTTGTTGGGCTAGAGTCTTTGTTTGGGCCGTCATCTTTTATCTGGACCATTTTGAATATACACATATCATCGAGTTTAATTGTTATATTTAAATATTGGTGTGACTGTGTCACTAGCCGTTGTTTATGATGTAGATGATATTTTTTCTTTATATTAATATAAATATCTATACTAATTATAAAAATAAAGATTCATTTGGGTTTAGAATGAAGTTAATTTAGGCATTTTACAAAATTTATCATTTGCTTTTGTATAATCCATTTTCATATTCTTTTCAACAAAATAAAACCTACAATTTGTAGAGGATGAAAATATTAATTTAGCATAATATTGATGGTTATCATATCAAAATTTTAAACTATTGAAAATGCCACATTCTTTGAATAAAAAAATATAGTGGCTATGAGTAAAAATCATGGTAAATAATTAATATTTAACTACAGTTAAATAAAATCAATGCAAAAAACTAGTTTTTCCACAATGCAAAAAAATATTTGCCACCCTCGTACCACAACCAACAATTGTTGCGTGACAGTGGTCAATAACTATTTGCTACAACTATTTATTATTAATCATGACAATTAACCATAATTAAATGTTATAATTCATCTAGTTTTGTTAGTAAAAAAAATGCTTTATTTTTTTTCTAGTAATTTTGTGGGTTTATGTTTCTTGTTGGGAATAGTGGTTCATTAGTAAAGATGATAGAGGTTTTTCACAATTTTAATACTTTTTTTTTTTTCGAGATAAGGCGGTAGAATTTTACTACTAATAATGAAACTAATTCAGATGAAGCACATAATAATCCTAGATAGGGCGAAGGGAAAAAGCAAAAAAACGCCCAATTAACTAAAACAAAACTCTGGAGATCTACCCAAGGTCTGTAGGAACTCTAAATTCCAGACTCCTAATCTGTCTCTTTGCCATCTTTGCCACTTCCAAAACTTGCAAAATATGACCTTAAAAAATCCTCATATTCCTATTGAAGGAGATTGATACCTGTCCTTAAATATTATGATGAAATTTATCCAATTATGCCATGTTTACTACTCTATATAACATTGTAAGGGGCGGGAAAAATTCTGGACTTTGAATGTTACTATGTAGGATTTCATTGTTGGGTCTTTGTTTACTTTTTTTCTGGTTAAGATTAGGGATTAGACATTGTTTAATGTCATGTTTACTACACTGGCGCATATACATGTGGGAGTATGATGTATTTTTACTGCATTACCCTCCACTACAAATAAAACATCAAGTCCAACAGTAAGCTTGGAATAATGATTTTTTTTCTTCAGATTTGCTCATTCCTCGACAAGCTAGCCTGACTACAATACTTATGGTTATTATACCTTCTCAGCCTAATTTCACACCGACGAGAAAGGTGAGCTCAATACTGGGACTTTGAACCTTTGGTAAACTCCATTCATCGAGTCCTATGTATTTTCCCTTTTTTCACTACACAACTTGATTCATTCCCTCCAACTGATAAGTCATTTACTCATTCTTTATGCTGTAATGATCCAGTGATTACCCCTAAACAACCATTCGTTTGCGAAATCCTTTCATTCACCGGCGAGCGCTCGCGGGTAATCATCTGTTTCAGTTAGTATTAGTATAGAATGCTTCTGTGAACACATATTGCCCTACAATCTTTTTTACAAGAGATATCTGTGTAATCTCTTCCTATCCCCTTTAGCAATCGTTTTCCCAGATTACACATGTATATTGTTATCTTTTTTTGGAACATGGATTTTAATATTTTCTGTTTTGAATAGAAATAATAACCTTGCACCATTATTTTTTTAGTTGGTGATATACTACCATACCTTATATTCTGATTATCCCTTGTGTAAATGCTTAATACTGTTATCCGCCACCCCCTTCCCACCTGATCTATTCGTTTGCGATAACCTAATTTCCTTTTGGTTGGACAGACGAATAGATTATGCAAGCCCCAGTTCCTAATATTTTGTCTTTGCCCATTTGCAATTGTACAACTTTGTAATCCGGTATCTGGGGTTCCAACAATTGAAGCTAAGCTTCTTAAAAGGCCAAAACCACTTTTCTAATATGCTTCACTATACATTGTAAACGACTTTATATGTACATTCAAATTGGATTTATGCTGCTAATTAGGACATACTTTCTAATTGGTTTCACACTACAATGGAAAATAGGGACTGGAGTCACAGTTCGAGTAGCTCGACTAATATGAGTGGTAGAACTAACTCAAGGCAAAATGTGTATTCTTCCTCCGATGAAGTACTATGTATATGCACATGTGTTTAGATCTTCCCTTGACTTGAATTTGAATTTCTATACGTTAATTCGAGAGCTCGCGCATGTAATTCCCAATTAAACATATAGTCTTGACTTGAAATTTGATATTTTGTAAGTGGATTCGCCACTTTTCTTCTTGAAAGGAAATTTGAATATTTATAATATTAATTCGAGGACTATATCGTTTAATTAATGTTATAAATATTCAAATATCATTTCAAGAAGATCCAAGTGGCAAATCTACTTACAAAGCATCAAATTTCAAGTCAAGACTATATCGTTTAATTGAGATTACTGGCGTGCCTCGAATTAATGTTATAGAAATTCAAATTCAAGTCAAAGGATCTCTACAAGATTTTTACTTTTGAATTTGTCAAATGCATTCTTAAAGAGAAGAATCAGAGGATTGTACCCCACTTTTACATATAAATATATATTTTTATTTGTGATAATTTTATTGTATTTTGGTTTTCAGACACAACAAAATTAACACTCACAAATTTTGGCACGCCCGGTGGGACCATCTTTACCTCTCATCTTCTCATCTCAAATCAACTTGAAAGACCAATGGGGATGAAAAACAATCTTTCAACTCCCCAAATTTCAAATATCTAATATCAAGTTTGGAAGTTTCTTCTCAACAAAACAATCGTTGTGAGAGATGGGCGTTATTGCATTACCTCTCAAGTTTTCACTCAAGTTGGGGGCAAAGCAAGAAGCTCAAGTTGCGGAGAAAGATTTGCTCGATGATAATATGATTCATTCATCGTCAACAAGCTCGATGATAATATGATTCAAATATGTGTTCCCATAGACGGCACCAATTGATGCGTTCGAAAATGCACAAATCCGTTAAATTGATCCAAATTGCTTAGGCCGCAAATAATACAAGTCCGGTAGAGGGGACATGCAAAAAAATATATTACCACTCTAACGGCCAAGTCATTGATTGATTCAGAGATAGAAAAGTTGAATGCATAAAAGATAGTATAAGCTATGAATGAGTGTTGTCAGAATACAAGAATTTGAATAAGAAAACCCTTCTAGAAGAAACAGTGATCCGAGGAAGGATTAATATTTATACCGAAGAGTTCCTAAGTTGAAAGGAGTATCTGGGGGTCCGAAATTGTTTTTTTTTTTTTTTTTTATGTCAACATCAAATTTAATAAAAATTATTACATAATATATCTACTCAATAAACTCAATTTCAACAACTAAATTAAACTCGTAAAAATAAAATAATAGTTGTCCACCCTAAAATATAAAAAGAGACCCAATTGCAAGGGGATGGGCTGCACGAACCTGCTCGCTTGGGCTAGTCTTTTGTGGAAAATCATGGCGAAGTTTTGGCTTTTCATCTGCTCCTGTCAAATGTGTTTGTCCTAGAAATTGTACTATTTTCCAAGGAAGACAGAAGCTCAGCATCATCATCGACATGTGTCATTGGGCAAAAATTTATGTATTTTCTTGAAGAGACATTTCCAATATATTCCATCTAGAACAAGTCAAGAGAAATAAATGCAAAACAAACTAATAGTAGGGTAGAAATGGGCATGAATATGATGGGAAAATAGGTGACTTGATGAGAGAAATATGTGATGTTCATGTGGTTCTACCCTGGTTTAAATAGCAATGAGTATTCTACAACGATTGCGACAGAGGAAGAGAAGATTTTCTGTAGGACAAGAATGTTCTTGTATTAAGGTTTCTTAGAGGATAATTTTCTCAGATGATCTCTCTTATTGTAATTTTTTTCTTTGAACCCATTCATACCTTTCGCGTCTCTAGTTCTCATTTCACTCGGGTTCCTCTTTATTGGTTCTGCTGGATGTTCTCTCTCGATCATAGCGTGTGCCATACTTTAATTAACTACTCACATCGTAGCATAAATGTTAGCTTTGTTTTCTGAGGTCAACCCTTGCTTACTTAGTGTTTATGGGTTTGGCTGCGTTAGGAGCCTCGTCGTTTCTTTTAGACCGAGTTCACTGAGTTGGTTCCATGTTCTCTCTGTCAAGTCATATTTTGTGTTTTTTCCTTAGATCTTGATATATGCATACACTATCTAGCTACACTATATATTACATTAAAAATGAACAACCGTATGCGAGCAATTACAACCTCTGGTTCTTTATATACTCTCAAGCTCAAACAACGTTATATCTAAAACTCTCTTTTTTTTGATACACCACGAGAGACTTAACTACACCAATTTTTTATACATATTAAAATAAAATTATAATTATTAGCCTCGTATGTATCATGTGCACTACAATAAAATTGTTCAATAAGCAAGTTAGAATCGAGGTGTACTAATTAGCAACGTAAAACTCTCGTTGCTTAGATAATTACACTTTAATTTCTAATACATAAGATAAACTTTACCTAGATTATCAAGATACTATTCTAGTATTAATAGGATTAAATTGATGTATATATATATGCTTCATCCTAATACTTTCATATACTATCTCGTATTACTTGTGTTTCTTATATTAAAGATTTATAATTAATATTTTAAATAAATATTAAAAATATATCTTGAGTCGGGGCCAACATCTAAATAAACAGATAAGTTATTAATTGTTAATTAGAGTCTCTCGAACGAGCAACAGTATACATTAAGTATCAAATTTTATTCATAATTATATTTGAATCATACATCTGCTATGATGTGTAGTAGATTAAAAGAGCAAATAAAAAATAGTCAGATTAGATACTAAAAAGCTCACAAATAAAATACTGTTAATGTCATCCTAAGTCTTACACGAGAAAGTATCAACTCAATAATAACTCATAGCAACAGTCATCGTCATGTAGGTGATGTACTACACTCCAGAGGATCAACTAAACTCAAAACCATAGTGCCAAATATGATAAACCTTGTCTAAATTAGTTAGCAACAACATGAATCTGCCCCAAGCTGATTTTGCTCTCACGGTAGCTGCTGTCATACTCACATTCATCATTCTTTGGTCCATTCGGAAGTTGGTCAAACCAAGCAAGCAAAGGCCTTTCTTGCCTCCAGGGCCGCTTGGCTTGCCAATCGTTGGCTACTTGCCATTTCTTCGCAAAGATTTGCACCACCAGTTCACAGAATTGGCTGGTAAATATGGCCCAATCTACAAGTTGTGGATTGGGAACAAGCTCTGTACTGTGATTAGCTCACCATCTCTCATAAAAGAGCTGGTTCGTGATCATGACACGATCTTTGCCAATCGGGACATCACTGTTGCGGCACGCATTGCTCTTATGGTTTCAACGACATTGCCTGGTCTCCCTATGGCTCTCAATGGCGCAACTTGAGAAAACTATTTGTACGAGAAATGCTAAGCAACACCAACCTAGTGGCCTCCTACAATCTTCGAAAAGATGAGGTTAGAAAAGCTGTCCAAGAAATCTATTCTAACAGTGGCACACCCATCGACATTTGTGAGCTGGCTTTCAAGATTGATCTAAATGTTTAATAAACTTGATCTGGGGAGGCAAGATTCAGGGCATGAGGCGGGATAGGATTCTTGCCGATTTGTTGCCCGTGATTGCGGAGAGCTG